>VDFB02224637.1:0-14661 GCA_007258455.2 Sequoia sempervirens
GATTTCTTGTCCTTTTTGAGCTCCTTCATCTCTAAAAGGCATCTCAACCCCAAAGGCTGGCTTGGTGGAAGACCTCTGACCCGCACAACATATGAACCTGCTTGTGAACCTGCTCCATTACCCTGTATAAGATAATTGAGCCACTACTCCATATGATGGAAAAGAGGTTGCTTGCAAAACTCAACAATTTCCTAAAAAACTGCATTATCTTTATACACTTCCTAGAGTGTTGCAATACCAACAGTCTAAAACCAAAATTCATGCACTAGCAATGTCATGCCACTCCAAATATCAACCACCTTATGACTATGCCCCTTTCTCTTCTTGTGTCTGAAAATGTAGTTGTAGAGATATTCAATCCACTTGTTCCTGACATTTGAAAATGGTATACCCCTCTTGGATGACACTCTACCCATGCCTATTTTCTCTAACTCGTTCCCATCAGTTTCTTACATGTTAACCTTGGGACCTTCAATTGTACATTCATTGTCATCTATAAATTTCACTTGTTGCCCCACTTGTAGTGGTTGCTTTTCTAACTGTCCATATTCCATCTACAACTCAGTTTGATCATTATGTTGCTCTATACTTCCCTTTTTCCTCAAGCATTGCTTGCTCAACTCTGTAATCTCCTTCACAACAATATTTTTTCATTTAGCATCCAAATTCCTTGCATTTGCAACCTTCCAAAAAAGTGCATCATCCGGGTTGACACCACCTCTTTCCTTAGACACATTACATTCTTCAATTTGTATGTCATAGGCTACTATATATGTCAAACCAACCCTTAGTACAAAAGCCATATAGTGACTAGCTTCTCTCCTTGGAAGAAAAAAGTCATAAAGTTCATTCACCACTATGTCCACATGATCCTTCAATACCTCTTGAACTTCCCAAGGCAACTCTTCAATTTTTGTTTATGTTAGAACAATCCTAGGATTTCTCACCATTGTATTACCTACCTCTTCCTCTTTTATTGGCTTTAAAAACTCCTTTGTACCCATTGACATCACTCTAGACTCCACTTGTTGGTTTTGTATTTCATCTTTCAATGGTGTAAGGGTGTAGGAAACTCCATCTTTTTCTATAACATATGTGTTTTTCTTTCCATCATATTTGGCACTTCTATCATACTTACAAGGCCTTCCCAAAAGCAAATGGCACACATCCATTGGTATTATATCACATAGAACCTTATCCTTGTATCCCCCTATGTGAAAATCTACCCAAATTTGTTCATTTACAACTACTTGTTAACCGTTGTTAAGCCAAGAAACTATATATGGAGTAGTATGAGGGATTCTTTTCAACTTAAGCTTTTCAACCATTTCAACCGAAACCAAATCATTTGTACTACCAAAATCAATCACTACTTTACAACATTTACCTAGGCACTTGTAATTCTAAAAAGAGACTTTCTTTGTGGTGGCTCTTCCTCCATTGGCACTTTGATCAAAGTTCTCCTCACCATGAGAGACTCACCAAATTCTAGGCCTGTATTCTTTGATGGAGAGTTCACACTTTCATTGTCCTCTACTTGTGCAAACTAATTTCTTCTTTCTCCTCCAAATGAAGTAGTGGACTGATTTTCAATGCATTTCCATGCTTGATGGCCTACAAATTTATTTCACTTATAACCTTTCCCTGTAAATCCATTTGAATGTCCTATTTGTCTTCCAAATCTACCCCCAAAATCTAATCTACCTCCTCTAAGTTTTCCCCTTGAATCAAAAGTTTATTCTTTAACTCTACTTGTCTCTCCTTGACTCTCATATGACTATCCTAAATCAGAAAATGTACCTCTTCCTCTATAACTCCTTCCTTTACCCCTACTTTGCTTTTCTTGCCTTCTCTTCAACTTATCCTCAACCTTGATGGCCAATTGGAAACACTCTTCCACCGTTCTTGGATTGGTGAGGCTCAACTCATCTTGAAGGTTGTATCTTAAGCCATTGATGTATCTTGCCACTTTTTCCACATCATCTTCTACATGACCTGCCCTTATGCTCAATTTGTAGAACTCTTCAGTATAGGCACTCACATCTAGCTCTTTTTCCTTGAGGTTTTGAAGCCTTTTGAACAACTAAATGTTATAGTCACTTGGTAGGAATTTTCCCTTGAGTTTAGCAACCATCCTATCCCAAGATGTGATTTTATACTTTCCCTTCTTTCTCCTCTAATCATGTACATAATCCCACCAAAGAAATGCATAGCCCTTCAAACTTGTCTTGGCCAACTTCACCCTTTTCTCCTCTAGCACATCTTAATATTCAAAGTAGTTATCCAATGCTCCTATCCAATCTAGGTGTTATTCATTGTCCAACTTTCCTCCATACATGGGTAAATTCATCTTGATCTTAGGACCTTCTCCCTTGACTGCTTTCGATAGCTTTGGCATCCTCAAGTCAACAAGATCCATCTCTTCCTCATACTCTTCTTGGGAACTTTCATCTTCCCCTTGGTCACTCAAGTCTCCTAGGACTACTTCTCTCCTCTGACTTGTTTCCAGGGTAGTAATCCTCTCCTTCAATTCTCTCATCTCTCTAGCATTTTTTTCCTTCAACTCATTCATCTCTCTGGAAATGATGATATTCCATTTTGGAGGCATCTTGTTCCTTCTTCACTTCAATAAACCCTCTTCAGACCAAACCTACGCTCTGATACCAATTTAATGTAGAGTATGGGTAAACAAAATGGTTTTAACATATAAGGTCAATGAGCTTAGAATCCATCGTAGTAGGTACCCTTCCAAACTCAAGACTCTTCCAAAATGGAATGTGCCCCTCAAAGGCCACAAAAGCCAAATAAGTAATCAATGCCTCAAAAACCTCTACTCAACACTTAAAGCACCTTAGACAAGGTGGAAACAACATGTGTAGACCAACAATGGCTCTTGAGAAACTTGGATTCTCAACCTACTTAACATTCCTTCACAAGTTAGCTATAACCCTTGTAGCCCTCTGTAGCATAGAAAAATGTATCTCTTTACATTTTCACACTTGTTTGGGCCCGCCTTATTTGAATTTATGCTTCTTTATGCCTTAAATTGTCCTTTTCCCCCACTTTTGAATTAAATATTATTTTAATTCAAAAGTTATCTTTTCCATCTTCTTCTATAATTAAATAATTATTTCAATTATTTAATTATTCATTAGCCTCTTCTCTCTATAATTAAATAAATGTCATATTTATTTAATTATCCTTTCTTTATTCCCCAATTAAATAATTATTTCAATTATTTAATTATCCCTTCCCTCTCCATTAAATAATTGCTTTTAATTATTTAATGTTTAACACTCCACCTTTCCTTTATAATTAAATAATGATTTTTAATTATTTAATTATCTAAGTATTTTTTCTCACCTTTCTTTTTAAATAAATAAAATCAATATTTTATTTATTTCTACTATGTTGGCCACCTAAATTAAATAATTTTTATTTTCTCCAACAACCTCTTTTTTGTGCCAATCTTGTCTTCCACCTCAAGTATTTATCTATCCATGTCTTTCTTCTCTTAATTAACCTCCACCATTGATTAAATTATTTTCTAATTTAATCTTGTCCCTTGATCATGATCCTTATTCTATCCATTCACTTAACTCTCCTCTATAAAAGGAGACCCTTCATCCATCAATTATCCAAGAAATCAAACTATCATCAAGCCTACATGTTGTTGGGTCAATTCATCAATTTTGAGTCATTCAAGAGTGATATTCTCCATCAATTGTTGCAACAATTCAAAATCCTTCATCATGGAAAGTAAAAATTGCATTATTTCATGTTTCACGCTTTATTATCTTATTTCATCATTTTGGTTTAATTACCTAAATGGGGTTTGACCAAGGAAAACCCTCAATCCCTAAAATTCAACATTTCTCTTTCTTTCTTTGTATGTTTGCAGATATGAAGGCATAGAGATGATTGAAGAATAGGTTACAAAGTTTTTGAAGTCATCTCCTTATTGGCTAGGTTAAAATATTCACAAAAATTCACTTACAGTGCCAAAAATCAGAGTTTCAGAACCAAATAGCTCGAGGAACAGAAAGGGTAGATCAAGAGCTCCCATTTCCACTTCCGGGTTTCTAGAAAGGACAAAGTGGACTAAGTCACCATCAATGGTGACTTAGTCCCAATGTACATGTTTTCTAGAATTTTTTGTAGATTCAAATACCCATTTGGCTGAAACGGGCTCTAGAACAATTTTTCAAATCTTAGACTAAGTCACCCAAAATGGTGTATGAGTCCCAATAGGTCAAAATTATAGAATCAACAAAATTTCTAGTTGTCATTCCAACCTCCACAAGTTTCCAAGTTCACACTTTCAATTTTAGACTTTTTTGTTTTGTTTCATGATCATTTCTAGGTCATTTAGTATATGTTTGCATATCACAACGTGATTTCAAACAATTTGCATTTCATTAGTTTTGCATTAGAATTCAATATCTTTTATTGGTTCTTTTCATCTAGGACATTCCCCTTAGATAGATTTCAATCATCTTTGCATTGGAATCTCAAGGGAAAATTCTTGAGTGAGCCAACAAGGTTTTTTGGGATTCCTCTCTCCTTTTAGGTGAAAAACCCTAGAAGTGGAAGAGAGTCCCCTTTCCCAAAAATATATGCCTCATTTTGGTGAACCTACATTTAGAACATCCTATTTCTAATTTAGAGTGCATTTACACCCTAGGAATAGCTTACATTTCCTTTTGCATTGTTTCATTTGCATTCTCGAGTTTCATACCTTGCATTATTGAACTTCATTTCGTTGAACAATAGTCAAAATTTGCATCTACAATTTACATTTGAATTATACAGTATAGAAGGCATAAGTATCCATTAGAAAACTCAGAAAAAAATTAAAAATTACCCCTACTGGGTCTCAATCACCACCCTCGGTGACTTAGTCCCAGTACACATTTTGCATCATTATTTTCAGAATTCAATTTCCAGTTTCTTAAGTTGTTATTTGTCTCAGTTACTTTTTTGTTTCAGTTCAATTATTTTATGTTACATTGAAATCATTAGAATTAGCATCATTTAATTTCATGGCAATTATGGATAGCATTCAACTTTTTCAATTTTCATTTTCAGCATTAGTTCCTAGTTCATTTAGATTAGATTCATTAGAAAATGAATATAAAAAATAAAAAACATCAAAGAAACAATTCAAAAAATGCATAAATTTAGAAAAATCATATCATCCAAGCCCTTTAGTAGTGATGAATTAGACATGTTAGATGAAGCCCCTAAGTAATTCCTCTCATTAGGATCATCCACTAAAGATTTGACACAAAAATATGCAAGCATTGATAATCATGATAATCGTAATTGTTCTTCTCCCAATATCTCTCCCATTGGTGATGAGCATTATCTTAGTGAAAAAATGTGATGATCATGAAAGTCTTGCTTTTTCTTAGATCTCCTCCCCTTGCAAATAGAATTATGACACACAAAGTGAAATCAAGGTCACTACCTTACCTGAGTCTCCATTCATCTCTAACACCCCTACTTATAAAATTATTTGGTGCATAAGGATACAATATTGAATGATCATGACAAACACATTTGTGTGGAGGATATGATTGAGCCATGAAAATCCTACCTCTCCCACTTGAAAGACATTCTAGGACATGAGGATGTAAATGTAGATAATCATGAAAATCAAACCTTTTCTTCTCCTAATATCTTCTTTGGAGCATGAATAAGATAGTTTGTGTTGGAAATATATTGCCTCAAATATCTGTTTGAAACCTCCATGAGTGCCAAGTCCCGTTGTGGCCCGAGGAGTTCCATGTCGACCAACTACTTGATTTTCTTTATTGATTCGACCCGAGGTCTTTGTGACCTTGTTACTGTCTTACCAATTTGTACCTTGAAGTCTATTGCTATTACACACACATAGTGTGCGTTGTGACCTTATAGCGCTCGGGAGTCCTCTAGCCGAAAGGCCATTCAATCGTGTATTGGCGAGACTCTTGGCAACTACGGGCTTCGGGATAGCTGAAGGTTCTCGCTAAGAAGTCTTAGCGAAGTGTTAATCTTTTTCCGACAGTGTATGTATTGAAGTATTCAGGGTAACTCTAATGATCCGGGAAGATGTCTTAGCGAACAGTGGAAGTCTTGCCGATGGGGACTCATCCAAGCATTCTTCAGAGTAACTCAAAGTGGTCTGAGAAACATCTCAGCGAACATTGAAGGTCTCACCAAAAGAAACACCTTTTGGAAGTCTTCGGTGTAGCTCTTAGCGAATGATGGTCATCGGTGGAACACGGTGGTTTCGATAAGAAGTCCTAGCGACTTCGACGAGTCTTTCCGATGTTGAAGAATCTTTGAGGTAACTTAAAGCTATCGGAGAAACCTCTTAGTGATGGCGAATGTCTTGCCAATAGCCGATGGCTATTGGGGTAGCTCTTGGCGATAGTTGGTCATCGGAGTAACATATGGAGATTGGTATGAACTCTTGGTGATAGGTGTGAGTCTTGCCGACTTCTCCTTGGTGCTCGGTAGGTATGGGGACTTTGGTATAACCTTTGATGTCTTGCTATGACCTCTTGGCAAAAGCGATAGGTTAGGGCGACTACGTGATGACTCGGTTTATATCTTGGAGCTCAATATAACATCTTGGTGACTACAAAGGCTCTTGGCGACATCGATATGAAGTATATGTGGAATCGGCGAGACACTATTAGTGTCTCACCGAGATGCCAGTGCATTATGAATTCTGTTGACCGTCTAACTGTCATATGTGGAATCTCATGGACGAATAGAGGAAGCCGAAAGTGAACCATTAGCAGTTGGTTCGTTGTGACAGTTCTGTGAGAAAGCTCAACAGTCAGGGAACACCATGGATATAGTTGGAAGTTGCAGATGCTTGGGGGTTGGATATCAGTTCGATCAATAGTGAAGTGTGAAGAATCAAAACTATATCAGTAAAGGATTTAAAATCTGTAAAGGCTATAACTTGGATGTTTTTGTTCGAAGAATGTTCATGATGAATGCTGCTGTATAATGACACCAGAAAGATAAGTCTGGAATTGTATGTAATTTTGATTACTGTAATACAAAGTGATTTCTCTTGGTGTGGTGGGTTTTTCTCCCGTAAGGGTTTTCCCACATATATCTGGTGTTCATGTGTGTTTGTCTAATACTCTATTTCTGTAATCTATTTCATAGTGCATCTCAACTTGACTGTAATTGAAAATTTAAAAGTACTTCTGCATTCTTTCCTAAGGTATTGGCGTTAGGAGAATTTTTTGCATCTAA
Source organism: Sequoia sempervirens (assembly GCA_007258455.2). Taxonomy (NCBI): domain Eukaryota; kingdom Viridiplantae; phylum Streptophyta; class Pinopsida; order Cupressales; family Cupressaceae; genus Sequoia; species Sequoia sempervirens. The sequence continues at coordinate 7,261 of VDFB02224637.1, forward strand.
TTTTTCCCCTTCTGGTTTGGTGTTAGAAGATATCCTCATTAAGACTCATGAGAATCTTATTCCTCCCTTTCCTAATACTCCTACCATTTGGGATGACTTGTTTGAACAAAAAATTCCAATCATTGGTAACCATGAAACTCATAGTTATCCTTATCTTGATGCCTCTCCTATGAACAATGAAGCTACTTTATCAAATCCAACCATGAAATTTTATGAACATATTGTTTGTCACTTTCCTAAAATCTCTCCTACTAGGGTGGACATTATGGCACAAGTACACGATCTTAGAGAAAAAGGATGAAATTATGGACAATAATCCAATTTCCCCCTCTCCTAACATCTCTCCTATTGGTGAAGAAGATCACAAGAATCTTCAGGAAAACATCATGTATTCAATTTTATATGAGCTTATTAGCAAGCATGATAGTCATCCTTCCAATACCTTTCCTGGTTATGAGATTTTCTTAGTGCAAGAGAATAACAATTTTGACACACTCCATAGTTCCACACCTTCTAATATCTCTTCTATTTTCATGAACGAAGTGATAGAAGAAGTTGAAAGCATAGACAATCATGGTAATCATAGTTCCTCTTCTCCCAATACCTCTCCTACATGTGACAAAGGTATTTTGGGGCTAGAAGATACACCCATTGAGAATCATGACAATGTTGAAAGCTCCTCTTCTATAACCTCTCCTACTTTGGAACATATTATGAAACAAGATAATGAGATCATAAACACATCCAATAACATCCCTCTACCTAGTCTACATTCATCTTCTAACTCCTCCCCTATTTGTGAGAATGTTTTTGTGAGAAATCATGACAATCACATTATTTGTAGGAGGATATGTTGGAATTAGATGATCAAACCTTTAAGACCTATGAAAATTCTCTTTATTTTTCTTCCCCTATTTTGGAAGAAATTATTGGACAAAAGGATGTAATCATAGATAATCATGGTAATCATACTTGTTCTTCTTCTAATATCTCTTCTACTAGTGAAGAAGATATTTTGGGATTAGACAAACTATTCATTGAAAGTCCTGAGAATCTTCTTGCTCCCTTTCCTAACGTTTCCTGCATTAAAGAATACATAATTGAGCAAAAGGATCCAATCATCAGAAAACAAGAATGCGATTCTTTTTCTTCTCTTGATGCCTCCTCTCCTTGTGATGAAGTTACTCTACAAAACCTATTAATGGAATGTGATCAACATCATGTTTTCTTCTCTCCTACAAACTCTCCTAATAGGTAGAATATCATGATGCAAGCAAACATCAACACTATCATGTACAAACCAAAAATCAACCTCACTCTAGAGCATCCTGGATTTCTTGATATAGATTTACCACCATCATGGGAATGCTTTGAAAATCATGAAACCTTTAAGAAAATGTTAGGATTTTATGAAAAGTCACCTTCTACTCCTCAAAACAAAAAGGTTACATGTGCTATGATTAGTACCAAGAAAAATGATATATAGAAAGAGAAAAGAAAATGAAACAAGCCAAAAAGTTATTGGAAGAGGCTTCAAAACCTTTGATTTCATTTCTACATTCATGGGAGAATACATGATCATAACAAAAACATCCACTTCAACCACCTTAAAAGAAAAGATAGCATACAAGACATACTTTGAGGCAATTGAACAACCACCAAATCCAAAAAATGTGCCAAAACTTTTTGGAAGATATTTTGAACTTTTGAAGGAACCTGGAAAAGGATGTGATGATATAAAGCCTCATGATCTTGGTTATTGTCCCTCACAACAAAAACCTTCATCCAATATCTATGATATCACAAAATATTCTTCCAAGAAAACTCTAACCTTGGTACATCCTAAACTAATAGATGTCTCAATAAATATGTATCAAGCAAAAACTTTTTTTACTTATCAAAATAAATAACATTAGTTGTTGCTCCTTGACATAGTTGCATGTTTTACATTCATTGCAAGGATCAACATATCATCATTCATTCCAAGCTCACCTTTGTCCTACACTAAGTGGAGGCAAGGGGTTAGGAAGCCTTATCCTCATATGTCCATTGTCGTTGTCTCTTTTGGCTAGTTGTTAACCTTTCATGAACATATAAGATCAAGCTTGGGATGTGGATGACCTTCCTTAAGTTGGCTTGCATGTGACATACTTATCCATCATGTAGCTTCATTTGGAAATATATGACTTGGAATAGGGCTTTCCAAGTTGGATCTCATTTCTTATTTCATGTTAGCATTTATCATTGGCTACTTTAAAGCAATTACTTGCAGTGGTGGTGTAGCAACCACTTTAAAGTGGGGGCATACATAGATGGCATATTTTGGAAAAATTCACGGCATTATTTTTTCCTTTTTCTTGTGATGTGTCATCTTCTTGGTGGTTTCATTGGGTTTGATGTCGTCCAAGAGTGTATGATCTACTGACATGGCATGATGCAAACAAGGAATCCCATGGGAAACGATCTGGAACCTCAACTTGTCCTCTCTTGGAAACATTAGGCACAATTCTCCCTAAGAAGAATACCTTACATGAACAAAGAAAAATCCCCTTTAACAAAATTTTCACATGACGTTCAAAAAAATTTACAAAATAATTTTCATTGCGGTGCCTTATCAAAGCTATCAAGAGGATAAATTTTGTATGGTTAGTATGGTGGGAAGCCAACACACTGGTGTGACTTTCTCACTAAACCACTTCTTTGGGACAACTCACCCCACATACGACATGATGTTCTATGTGTTGTCTTTTTGATTGTTAGTCCTTTATGTCAAAACAGGCTTTGGTGATGTTTTGGTGATTCGGGTTTCCAGTGACATCTGAAGGTCAGCTTGATACAATGATAATCTTGACAGTGACATCTTATGGTCAACTTGATCTTTACTTGTAGGTCACAATGATAACTTTTGGTTGCCAAGGATAATTGATGATTCACATATGGTGGTCTACATTGTTGTGATTGGTTGTATAATTGGAATCTTGGCATCATTGTGTTACTTATTAGTTACAGTGATTGGCTCTGATTTGTGGTCTTGTTTAGTTATACCATTTTTTAGGTTCTTTCAGTTTTCATTTATTTGATGATGGGTACTTCAGTGGTTATATGGCATATCCACTTTGATACTTTTGGCATGTCTTGGTTATTGGCATCTCAGTTGGCATATTAAGTTCATTTTCACATGCTTGGCTTCAAAATATTAGGCAGTGTTGGTATACATTCAGTTGTTTCTCTTTTGTTTGGTTGTACTGATTATTTGGTTTCATGTGTAGAGATCATGGATATGTTTGAAGGTTGTTTCAGGTGATATCATTTTGGTATTTTAATAGCTTCCTTCATTTATGAATACACATACAGTATTGACACTGGTTTTGGCATATGTACATCTGTAAAGATTTTTTTGAGGTTTGACACTTTATGTCATTAGCATACTAGTTTCACATTGGCATTCACAAGTGCTAGTAATAGGTTTTGAAATTCCAAATATGTAATGACATTTATAGGTTTATGTAAAGTGATTGGAACTTGGTGATTTGGTTTCAATCCTTCTTCAAAGTAATACTTTACAATTTTTTCACATACATTCAAAAGTGAACACTTTCATTATGTTGGTTTACATGGCATTCCCTTGGTTTCTCTTTAGTGTTTAATCATACACAAGGGGACATATTGTATTTTCTTTTGGTAATTATCGAGCTCTTTATATTTGACATGGCTTTGTTATCATATTTTAGTGATACACTTTGGTATCGGGTGGTTTTTGTTTCACATAGCAAATATATATGCTATATTTGGTGGCATTAAGATAAAGCCATACATGGCTTTGACTAGGAGTAGTCGGGTTCTTCATATTTCAAATGTGATATGGTTTACATTATAATATATTTTGGCTTATACTCAGGCTTACCATATTACATAATGTTCATATGAATATTTAGTTGTATCAGTCTAAACATTGGGAAACTTGGAACAGTCGAAGGTATTCATGACTCACGTGGACAATAGTGAACATGTTGATAGGTTGGCTTTGGCAGCGATATTATGTGACTTGGAATGACAGCTCAGATCATTGTGTCTTCATTACTCACGTGGATTGTGAGTGGGAAAACATATGACAGTTGATTGTAACATTATGTTGTTGGTGTTTGTGGATTCCAAATGATTATACATTTTGAAAAAATGCTTGATGGTAAAGGAAAATAGGGAAAAAAATTCATTTCACATTGCAAAGTTGAACCCTAGCTATCATTGCAAACATAGTTACAGTTTTTGTGTGAGTTTTGAGCAGAATCTTAGCACGAGCTTGAAGTATGATGAACTATGTGTTGTGGGGAATTCATTTGTGGACTTCGCTTGAGCTGGAAGTGGAGGTAAATCAAATAGAGATCTAATGGGATTCTGTCAGTTGCTTCAAACCGCTATGAGAGGTAATATCTGCAATTTTCTATGTGTTTTTTGAAGGTGAATAAAGGTAAATTGAAAGTGAAAAAGTTTGAAGGTAGTTATTTGAAACTACCTTTCAGTTTGATACTATCTAAGTATAACTCAAGGGTTTCATAGTTTTTGGTTATCTCATAAAGGTTTTGAAATACAATTTTTATTTTTCACCTATATTTTTCAGTTTAAGAAATACCCTGGTTAATTGAAGGGTAACAAATAAATGATAACTTGTTTGTATAAATGTATAGCTTCTCTACCATTACTTAGTAACGAGGGTTTTGATGTTAAAAATAGAGAATGTTTTTGAAAGGGCTTTAATAGTGATATTTTTGCATTTGAAAAAATGATAAAAGAGAGTTTATATCTCTGGTTGTAATATAGACATTACATTCAAATTTTAGTGAGGTTATTATTTTGTACTGTCATCCTCAGTACACTTTGTAATGGGCATTATTGAAAATCATATATTTGTACTTTGTTGAGATTTTGTGACTACAAACATTAATGCAGTTATAAGTTCCTAACAGTTTACAATTTCACAAAGATATTTTTTCAAAAGGATTTGGTGCTCCTAACTTGAAGTGAGTGCTTTAGTTTGTTATTGGAGTTGGTGCTCCACATTGTTACAGAGTTGGTGCTTCATAAATTGGTGTTGAGTTGTTTCTCCACCTTTGTCATGGAGTTGGTGCTCTGAAAAATATTGTAATCATTTTTGAATTAAGCCTGTAAGGCATTTTGGAGTGGTTTTTCTACCCCAAGAGGGTTTTCCACTCGTCAAAGTTTTGTGTTTCTCTTTTGTTCGGTTTGTGCTTAACTTGCTTAAGTTTTCATTTTGTCATTTATCAAAGTGGTTCATGCAATGCTCTGATACATTTTTTTGTTTCAATCTATCTAAAAGAATTCACAATTGTGGATGTTCATATTTTAGATCATTTTCTTGTTGATACTCAATGTTATATGATCAGTTGGTTCAATCATTACAATATAATCAAAAAATTCAAACACATACTTAATGTTTTCAATGAGTTGTTCTTGATAAAGTTACAATCATATAAATTCATTGTTGAGTTTAGTTTTAAAGTTGTTTTGTTAAAAGATCACATTGGAACAAAGTGATATATGTCTCAAGGTATCCTTTTATTTTTCACATCAAGGTTAAAATTTTAAAATATATATTACTTTGATTCACCCCCCCTCTTAGATTAATTCATCTTCCAACAATTGGTATCAGAGCATAGGGTCATGCATTAGGTTTAACCACCTAGTATTGATTATGGTATTTGGAAGTCTGTCAAACATATCTTGAATTCAAAGAAGATACTTTTGTGACTTAATTCTATTTGATTTAAAAAAATTTGGTGTTGTAGTGTTGTGTCTGATATGGAAAAAGGTAGAAGGAATAAGGGAAAAATAAGTTCACAACAAAACATTAACAATCAGGCTTTGTCTAAACCTAGTGTAAGAAGTGATGAAGAAATGATCATTAACAACAACTCAAAAATGATATAGTATTCTATGCATAGAACACCTCAGTTTGAAGGTACCAACTTTACTCTGTGGAAGTGTCGTATGGAAACTTATATTTCCTCCTTAGGGTTTGATGTGTGGGCAGCAGTAGAAAGAGGTTGCACTGTATCTATAACATCTCCTTCCACACTTGAGGGAAAGATAGTTCTTGAATCCAATGTTAGGGCTCTAGATGCTATTTTCAATAGTCTGCCAAATGACACTATTGCTAAGCTTATGCAGTGTAGAGATGCAAAGGAAGTTTGGGACATATTGATTGAAATGCATCAGGATGGTGAGTTGCAAGAAGAAATATCTTTGAAAACTCAAGCAAGTTGTGACTCATTTGTAAGTGGTAATTGTCAAAATCCTCATAGTTCTGAAGAAAATCAGTTTGAGTCTAAATCTATAGAGATTATAGATGAACATTCAGATGGTCAAGAAATCAATGAAGAAGTAGGTCAATGTTTGAGTGAAGTGAATTCTAGAAAAGAATTTTTTGAACAAGAGAATAAGGTAGATTTGGAAGGTGAACTCTTGTGTTCTTTAGATACAATTAAACAACTTAGAAGATAGAACCTGATTTTAAAGAGGCAACTTCAACAAGAAAAGGATATCAAAGATAAGGTATGTTCAAGTATTATAGAAGCAAAGATACAAGTTGAAGAAGCAAGAAAGATTGAGGAAGTAGTTAGAAATCAACTTAAAGAAAAAGAACAGAGTATAGAAAAACTTGAGTTACAAGTGGTTCTACTAAGGGATATTGATAAAGAATAAAAAAAATTAAGTGATGAAGAAATCAACGAGAATCGCTATATGTCTTTGGATAAAATTATTGGTGCACAGAAAGCTCCTAGTGACAAAACTAGTCTAGGCTTAGAGGAAGGACAATGCTTTAAGCTTAGAAAAACATCTAATACAAAGAAAGATATAAAATTTCATGTTGCTGATTTTGAAACTATGGTAAACAAAAAACATGAGGATATCAACAAAGGAGGAAAGAATAGAACGAACAAATTTAAAGGATTTCCTTCTGCCTAGAAAGGTAAATTGATGAGGTATAATTATTCTTTTTCAAGCTATTGTTACTCATGTTTTTAGTATGGCCCCAAAGCATCTGAGTGTTTGTTCAAAGTGAAGAAAAGTGATAGGCAAAGAAACTATGGTAGTATCACATGCTTCAAATGTAATCAATCTGGTCATATTGCAAGAAATTGTGATAAACTATCTCTAAAGGGTGACACAAGATATTATAAGTATTTGACTGTATGTTATAGATGTAATGGTTTTGGACATAAAGAAAAGTTTTGTAGGGGTCAATGGGAGGAAGCATATGGAAAAAACAAAGAATTTGATAATCTGCTTAAGTCAAGGAAAGAATCGTTGAGGGTCTGGAGAAGAAAGCAAGAAAAGAAAAAGGAAGAACTAAATCGTGTGCATGATGCACAAGAACCATTT
>VDFB02224638.1:0-17217 GCA_007258455.2 Sequoia sempervirens
AGCTCAATTTTCAATATATTCACTTTATTCGACCTCAGACTGGCTGGAAAATTCAAAACCCTAATTTTCAGACTTGGCCAAAATTCAAGTTTAAACTCTATGATGGGCACAATCCCGGAAAGGCAGACAGTAGAAAAGAGAGACAAGGACAAAACAAACGAAAAGCGAAGCCAAAATTAGGGGGTCCCCATTTGCAATGGGGCGATGTGTGGCGATCTGCTTACAACCTCCATCAAACTGTATTGTCCATGACTTTGTATCCTCTATCAGTCTCTTTTCAGAACAAGCCATGTTCTGGTCTTCAGTTCTTATCTCTAACAAAGTCACACAATTACTAGGACCTGTTTCAGGCTTTTCTTCTGCTAGAACAGATGGCTTGAGCATAGCCTACTTCTTTACAACTTTAATAATCTAATCTAGTTGTTCTAGATGATCTTGAAGATATTCCAGTTGAGAGATTTGTACCTTGGTCTTCATCATGGAAGCTACGATGTCAAAATTTGTTGAAGATAGATCTAGAGCAGTTGGCATAGTGTTCTTTTGTGAAGATCTGGGATTGGAAGTGGAAGGCACTTCTTTACCCTTTTCATTTGATCTTCGTCTTTCCTCCTCTTCCTTGTGCCTTGAAGTGTTGAGCATGTGTAAACACAGGTGCTGAAAAATTTTCATGATTCACCGCAAGAGCATACTGATGGTATTCTTTTTCTTGTTCTTGATTGACGGGTTCTTTATCAAAGTATCCCGTAGTAGAGTCACCATCGAAGTTGTATGTTTGTGGTAAGACAACATTCAAACTTGGTGTTGGTACAAAACTAGAATTGGGAGCAACTTCAGTGTATCCCATGATTTGGTTCATTCTCGGATTCTCAGGACACGTGGATCCAGTATGTGCATCAGTCTCGTCAAAAGAAAAATACTGCACTGTGTACAGCCTCAATCATTGGTCTTGATTGAGATGTTAGCAACTATGGCTGAAAATTGTCTCTCTTTGGCTAATATGGTTGTTGAGCTAGAGATCTGATAGAATATGTTTTCATCATGCCGAAAGTAATCATATCATCCTCTGACTTGATGGCGTGTTCTTACGCACTCTTCAACTCTGTTTCTTTTGTTGTCTTGAGGAAGAAGGCTATCTCTGATGGAAGAGCATTTATGAAACAACTAATCAGAGTCTTCGATGATGAATCGAGTGTAGAAAAAAGTGTAGTAACAAGATTAAATCTTGCTACAAACTCCCTCATGTCCTCATTGTGCTCCATCTTTGAATTTGCAAGTTGGGAAAACAACATATAACTGTCTTCAACGGGCTTGAATCTCACCAAAAATTTCTCGCTCATAGTTGCTCAGCTTGTAATAATGCTTGGCTCCAAGTGATTGAACTAGTCGGCAACATTTCCCACAAGAATCTCCACAAAGAGACGCACTGCGATGTCTTCATATGCCATGTGCAAGATGGTGCAAGCCGTTGTGAACGCAAAAAATGTTCATCCAGGTGTTGACTTCCATCGCTGTGAAATTGGGGAAAGTGCTTCCTTGACCCTTTCGGTAACTCATGATTTACCTGAAAAGCCAAAGGTCCAACATTATTACCCCAAGGTAATGAGGGTGGACGTCTCTGAATTCTATCATCATTGCTAGCATTATTAATATCATCCATTGTTTCTTGTATGGATCATGCAATAGGATGCCAAAGGATCATTCCCATGTCATAAAGCATAAGCTTTTCTTGAAGTTTTATGCCTCGTGCCCCACAATGGGCACTAGAAAACTGTTGGTGTCTCAACTCGCACCTCTAGAGTGCGTATCAGAAATGGACAGCTATGCACAGATAAACTACTCTTCAAATTAGGCGGGGAAGCTCCCTCTTTCACTGTTGATACGTAAAAAGAAATGTAAACTACGTTCGTATCTTTTTACTCAGCTAAGAGCACAAGGTTTATAAAACTCTATGCGTTGTAGCTAAGGTTTTTCTCTAGTTTCGCGGATCTCGACTACAACTAGGCTTACTTTATAACCATACTATCTCCCAAGTAAATTCAGAGCGAGAGGATTTAGGAGCAATTGGGAATGGTTGGATCACTTAGACAAACTGTCTCTCAGAGTGCATCTGAAGGCTCATTGCTCTTTCAGATTTACGCTGAAATAAAGTTTATGCAAGTAAACACTCAAACGATAATCTAGATCTTAGGATTCCATCGAAGGCTCATTGCTCTTTCGAGGTGTAGGCTAAAAAGAAGATTATTGATAACAACATCAAACGATGAACTAGATATCGGGATTCCCTTGAAGGCTCAAAGCTCTTTTCGAGGTGTAGGCTGAAATATAGATCATAAGAAACAACATTAAACGATAAGCTTAATCTCCAAATTCCCTCAAAGGCTCATAGCTCTTCTCGAGGTGTAGATTGAAACAAAGATTAAAGAAACAAGTATTGATAGATCTTGAAACTTGGATCAAAGGCTCATTGCTCTTTTGATTTATTTTCTCAAAATCAACGATTACAAATATTTGGGACAGAAAATGGTATGAAAGAGGACAATCATACAAGATACAATCAACCACACAACTCTTAGACAAAGAGTAAACAAATATTGACTTGCAAGCTTGATGGCACAATGGCGCAGCAATTTTGTGTAGTAATAAAAGTTAAACAATAATGAGCAAGCTTGCTCTTATTTATAGAAACTCAAAGGAGTAGGGAACCCTAAAATCACCTTGAGTTAACATTCAGTTCTTGCCAATCTGCAAGATTTATTCCTATGTCTAAATTAAGGTAACCTAACAGTTAACCGGAAAGACTACTTCAATTAACTGATTCTAAACTAAATACTAACTCCACTGTACAAAAGGTGTCTCCAAAAATAGACATGCACGAAAGGTGGGACAGCGAGTTAACTTGGAAAGGGCATCAAGTTAACTGTTGTGTCTTAAATGCTATTTTTGGAAAGGTAGGACATCCCAATTGGCAATTCACACCTCATCAATTTGAGTAATTAACTCCTCCAACCCGCTGTTAACTAACTCATCATCTGGAGATCGTCACATGCCTCAACTATCAATTGACTGCTTGTCAACAACTTGAGCAATCCTAGAAACATCTGCACACTTAAACTGGCAGTTCACTGACTGGTAACTTTGGCGGATCTATAATTGGAGTGATGACCTCTATTTCTTTTGATGCTTTATGCTTCTGACGCTTTTCTTGATTTTTCTTAATAGAAAGTGTTCCGTGATGAAACCGCGAAGTTTGATTGTGAACACTCTAGCAGTAAGAAATACTTATGAGCTTCCTGCACACCCAAAGTTCCAACGGTATTCAACCCTCTAAACTGGCCTTGAAAGGCTATCAGATATACGAGGTATGAAACTGTATGGACTTTGAGTGTCTACCTCTGTCAAATTGTCCAAATCAACCATTGGTTGTGCTCAATGTAAATTGGTGCCAGTCATCTTCAGGAAACCATGAAGAAAGACCGATTTGGTCTTGAATTCAACCTGAGAGAATTGCATTCTGAAAATCCAAAAGATTGACTGCGCACACGCCTATACTTCAACAACTTTTCACGGCGGCTAAAAATAGCTTCCTCGAGGGGCAATTTTTATGAAAATTTTTGAGACATGGATTTCGTTGAGAGTATCTTTTTGAATGAACCCAAAACGTTAAATTTTCAAAAAAGTGACTTTTTCATTGACATGCAACAACCCCTCAAGGAAAAACCTTCAGAAGCTAATTTTTTCCCTGTTGGTGTTTCAATTAGCACCTCTAGAGTGTTTATTGGAAACGGACAGCTATGCACAGTGCGTGATGACTTCTCTTCAAATTATGGAGGGGAAGCTCCCTCTCGTTTGCTGATGTTTCCGTAAAAGTAAAACGGACTAAGTTCCTATCTATTTTACTCAACGGGTAGGACACAAGGGTGCATAAACACAATGCGTTGTAGCAAAGGTTTTCTCTAGTTTATGTAGATCTTAACTACAACTAGGCTAAGTTTTAATCTATCCTATCTACTCTAGATAAACAGAGCAAGACGGGCATAGGAGCGGGAGTGGAATGGTTGGATCACTTGGGCCGACCTTCTCTCAGAACACGTTTGAAGGCTCTGAATTTTCAGTTATATGCTGGAATAAGGTCTTATGCAAGCAAACACTCTTATGGTAAGCTGAATCTCAGGATTCCCAAGGAGGAGGAACCCCTGTCTAAGGTGTAGGCCGAGATGCAACTTACTAGAAACAACAAAGGACGATGAACTAGAAATCAGGATTCCCGAGGAGGTGACGAAACCTGTCCAAAGTGTAGGCTGAAATACAGATCATTACACAACATCAAACGATAATCATTAACATCGAAATTCCCAAGGAGGTGATGGAACCTGTCCAAGGGGTAGATTCAAACAATAGATTATAAGAACAAGACGATAGAACTTGAAACCTTGGATCAAATTGCATATGCCTTTTGATTTATTTCTTCAAACTTTCTCAACGAATTACAAAGGTTTGGGACAGCAAAGGTACGAAATCATACACAATTTCTTATCAAACGAAACAACTCTCATCCTAGAGTGAACAAATATAGACTTGCAAGCTTGTTGGCACAATGGAAAAGAAATTTTGTGTAGTAAATAAAGGTTACAAAATAATGAGTAAAGGCTCTTATTTATTGAAGCTCAAAGGAGTAGGCAACCCTAAAATCTCCTTGAGTTAACAATTAGTTCTTGCCAATCTGCAAGATTTATTCCTGTCTAAAAGTAGGTGATCAAGCAGTTAACTGGAAATCTACTTCAGTTAACTGAAACTAAACTAAGAGTGAACTCAAATTACAAAAGTGCCTCCAAAATAGAGATCCACAATTAGTGGAGATCTAGAATAGACATCCATAATTAGTGGGATCTGACATGCATGATCAATGGATAGTGAGTTAACTTGGAAAGGGGCATCAAGTTAACTCTTGTTGCCATAAATGCTATTTTGGAGGGTAGGATGTCTAACTAGGTGCTTTACACCTCATCACCTCCAGTCAATAGCTCCTCTAGCCAGTCGTTGACTTCTTCTACCTCTGGGAAATCAATGCTTCATAAGATGATATGTCATCTAAGAATCTCCTCACCACTCGCAATCTGCTGTTGATATTCAATACACTTTGCAGTTGCGTCATCCAGCTTTGTTGACATGACTGCAATCTTACTCAACTCGCAACCTGCAAGGTCACTGCAAAAATTTTCACGGATGAGACCTTGGAACTGTGTTTGCACTTCGGCTAGCTTGATGTATGCACCTCCTTCGTGCTAGTAAAGGTAAGGGATGGATGTTACCAATGTTCTTACAAACTTGATAACACCTACTACAATTTGTTGGTACTCAATCAATTCTACATAGTTGGTGTCATATGCTTTCACCTTGTATGCAAGTTGTTCTTTCCAAGCAAAAAGATGTTGCTTGTTCTCCACTATAGTAACAGATTAGTACACCAACTGCAAGTCTGAGATAGTGATCTCATCCCGAGCCTTTTCTCTGCTGCCTTTTGCTCTGATTGTTGAATCTTTGCGCGAAGTTCATGAGCTTTGGACCTCAACTGGTAGAACTCTGTAAGTATACACTGTCCTTTGATGACAAATTCTTCTACTTGACTTCTCAAGTGTTTTCCATTCAAGATCAGCTGGTGGTGATTTTCTCTGGGAGGACTAGTATGCCGTAACCGGTGGTTCTCGATTCCAAACCCTAACTGATATTTGGAGGTTTTTTGCAAGTTTTGTGATTTTTGTATTTTTTTGTGTTTTCAGGCAAATAATAAAATATGCGATTTTGCTAAGAAATGCAAAATAAATTCTAAATAAATTCAAGAACTCAAAATAAGCCTAGATCTTGATCAATAAAGGTAGGCACTTCATTATATTTCACTTCCAGATGATTTACAAGAGCCAGATACGAAGTATGAAGGAAATACAAATTATTTGAATAAGAAAAACCTGGTTTCTTTAATGGCGGCTGCAGCTGATAGAAGGAAGTACGGCCAGAAATAGATAAGACTCTCCAAGCTCACAAATCAATGCCAAAATCCTCAGCAATCCAAAGCGCCCAATAAACAATCACCAGACTGTGAAGAAGGAAGACGTTTTTTCTCCAGAGACAATAAAAGTACGGCCCTTTGCTGACTGGTACGGCCTGTACAGCAAGTACTGAAATGGTACGGCACCTTGGGATTTGTGCCAGAACACTGATGAAAGACCTTTGCTTAAGTCGCCTTAACTGTCTGATGAATATCACTGGAAATCTCTGTCTGAATAGATGATTACGCCCAATCTGTGACCTCTGTATGAAATCACCGAGTGCAAGCTTCAGCTGGTATTGCACAGCCTCAGTCTGCCTAATCTCTGAAGAGTTTTCGTTCTTCAGAAACGATCGTCTGCCAGAAACCCTAGGGTTTGCAAACTCCAAAGCTCAGAGCAATAAAGACAAAATTGAATAATAATCAAGATAGTTCGATTTTGCCTTGAGAAGGTATATATTGCCCCTTGAAGAAATTCGACCCAATCTCCCTTTTAATAAATCATTTAAATAAATGATTTAATTTGTATTTTTAACTTAGGAGAAATAATTAATTATTGGCGTCCCTCTTTTAATGAATATAAAATACTCATTAAGTCAACATTTAATAATTTATTATAAAGTATAATAAATACTTTATAATTAAGCCAAATAATTAAATATTTAAATATTTCAATAAAGTGACTTTATAATAACGTCAAAATATTAAATATTTAATAATCCATTAAATACTCCTTATTTCTCCATCTGAACATCAAACTGCTGAACTGGGTCGATTCTGAGCTGAATGGCTGAACCAGGTGCCACTCAAATAGCGGCTTCCCCTGACCTAACTTTCTAAAAATAGAAAGTTCCTGAAAATGCTCGCTGGAAGATTCTGCGAAGGCCCAACTCGACACCCAACTGGAGCTACCAAACACCGAGCACCGCCCCGGATGATCCTCGCACACCTCGACCTACGAGGATCGAAATGATAAACTAACTCGTACCACTGTCGCGACTAGGATGGGGATATGATGACATCTCTTGTGGCAAAGCAGAGATGTTTGGAGTTCCGTGCATCAAGCTAGATATGTATAATCTCAGCTGCTGGTTTTCAGCCTTTAAGGCTACTTTATGTTTGTTGTCCTTTGCCATTGTTTCCTTGACACTCACTGATGCAACTTTAAGGAGATCTGCCTCCACTTGACGAGTGGTCTTACCGAGGTTGACTATCAACAAGGTGAGGTCATTAACCTCTACCTCATGTGCATTCCTGTCTTAGGTGGCGTAGTTGTCTCTATGACAAATTCATTGTCAGCATTCCTTACTATGTGAACCTGCTTCTTCAGCTTCTTTACTAACATGTCTTGAGGGACATGGTCGAATTCTGTGAAGTCCAATTGGTAGGATGGCCTTTCTCTCTTCCTTCCTAGGAGACCTTCTAGCCAAAATGAATCCTAACTAGCCTCATTGGAAGGAGGAATGTTAGGCCCTTGAATTCCTAACGAATGGGATTGCATAGTGATGTCGCATAGTGGTGAATCCAAGTCGATGGGGACTAGTGATTGCTGCGGTGGTGGCGAAATGGGAGGCTCTGCTTCCACCTCTGGAATTGTATTAGCTGTAACTACTTCCATCATTGGCGCTTTCTAAGCTATGATTGTCTCAATCACTGGCTCAACTGCAGTTGTTTCCATGACTGGCTCAGGTATGCTTGTGGCTGTCACCACATATACCTCTTGCTAGTTTATGTCAGCAATCTATATTCTTACTAATGTCCCTTCTCAAAACCGACATTTCCAGTGACCGTTGGCCTTTCTTTGGGAACCCGAAGGCTAGTGGAAGTTAAATTAGGGTTTCCTATTTTTGAGGAGGTCATTGCTCGAGATGATGGATTCAATGGGGATTCTCTGGTTTTCAGAGAGCTCGCAGGGGTATGTTCATCTCGGCATTCAGAGCATTTTCGGAATTTACTATTTTTAGTAAATTCTATTTTTGGCAGTAAACAGGATGGTCTCAGGCAGTTGACCTTCCCCTTCAGTTGACTCAAGTGGCGTATTCAGTTTCGGGCTTCAGAATGCAGTTTTGGGAAGTTGAGCTCATTTCACTTAAAAATAACATTATAATTTAAATGTTATATTATCATCTTGGCCTAGTCGAATGACTTAATGTTATTTTAAAAGGTGGACTCAAAGGGTGGCGCCATCATTAAGGACATATTTAATATTTGATGAATTCTCCAAAGTCAAAGCAAGTTAATTTGGGGCGCATTTATCAAGGTGATGATTTAATTAAAATATGAATATTGAGCTAAAAGGGAAAAGGACGCCATATTGAAGAAAGAGCTAGGGTTTGAACATTGAGTTGGATTTTAGGGTTTCGTGAAGTCAAACGAAACTTATAAAAAGGAATCTTGTGCATCATTTCTGGATCTTTGGTCGACTATACTGTTATGCTGCCGGATTGGCTCTGGAAACTGCTTCGAGGAATGAAGGCCTCCTAGCTCGGGCATCGCTTCGTGTTTGCAAGACAACATCTAGTGGTGAATCATTGTATTGTGAGTTGCATTTAGTTTGTGTTTTGTTCTCAGCTCATTGCATAGTTAGATTCGAATTGGCATTTAGTAGTTTCAGCAAATTGCATTGTTCTAGACAGCAGATTTCATGTTTTAATCATAACTCAAAAAAAGACAAAATTATAGTTCTGGGTATCATTCCATTGTCATTGTTAGACCTAGGCGTCCATATTCTCCCATTTGCAGATTTTAATGTTGTGTATTGAATTTTTAAAGTCAAGTCGAATTTCTCAGCTGGGCCGTACCATTTAATGGCATTGGGATTCGTGCATAATTCATGTGTGGGTTTTAGATCTGTTTTCATTGTCTCATCTTAGGCGTCTCCTTGGTTAAGGCTTAGTGCATTTGATTTCTAGTCAATCGGAGGTTATACGTGGAAGATATGAGCATTTAAGTAATTCCTTAGACTGCTGTTTATGCATTTAATGAGCAGATTTGTAACAGAAAATCAGAAATCTGTATCTCGATCTTTGAAAGCGTTTGGTTTTGGTATTACTATTCAAAATAAAGGTGGTTCCATATGATGTAATGCTGATCCTTTAATTTCATAAGATATTGGCAGGCGAAAGCTCCTTATTTGTAAAACTGACAGTAGTACTGGCAGTTATTTCATTATTGCTCAAATCTGGTTGTGTTCTCATTTTCATTTGAAGTTTGTAATAGATAAATCTCCGCCCTATGGTCGCTACTTTCCCATCTTGGGTCAGCAAGCACATTCTGGGTGTCGAGTATTTCCAGTTTCAGCATTTATTTCAAGCATTTAATTCTGTAATCACTCCGTCATATGGTCGCCCCTCACTCCGCCTTGGATTGGGTAGCACATACTTGACGTTGAGTTCCTTTCTGTATTTAGAGTAGAGATCCTCTGACCAATGCTCGCCATCATCGGCGCCATTCTGGTTAGAGTTGCTTTCTTGCACGTTTTGGTTTATTCTCTAACCTTAACGGGTGCTCTGCTTTGTAATTTGTAAATTGAAAAACGAAAAAATTTGGCTCGGAATATTTCATCTTCCCCTTGTGTGCCCTAACATCTTGGCTCCTCTGGGAGGGTTAATCCATTGCTTCTGTCTGGGCTTCTTCCTTGATGTGGAAGGTAGCGAAGAATGAACCGGTGGCGGCTCTGTGCAAGGAATTACTACCTTCCTTGTCTTCTTGCCATCCAAGTAGAGTTGGCTATTTCTGACAACTCTACCTATCCTTTCCTCTATAGACGTACTTTCCTTGGCATACCAATCCACTTTTCCAAGTGGTTGTGAGTCCACTCAATCTACGAAGAATGAAGGAAGAATAACTTCCCCATCATCATTGGATAGGCCTTCCACATCTTCTAACATGAAGTCGGCAATTTGTGAAAGTCTAAACCGGCTGTAATTGTGTCTTCGTACATCGAACTCATCTTCATAGTTGACCCAATAGCCCTCCATGGAAGACTCCTGTGAAGAGTGTTGCTCAAGGTGTGATGCATAAAGGCCTCTAGGATCATATGATTTTCTCTCAATGAGATACTCAAGATTAAGTCTCACCATCTCCTGGCACCTGTAAAGTCCCATTTGGAAAGGAAAGTTCGCAGCCGTCTTGCATTTGTTATGAAAATAGGAATGAACTTCGAACAACTGCTACAAGAACTCCATGAAGACTACCCTATCTGAAGGATAGCAGGGTAACATGTCAGGATGATCGTTGTATCCATATACGTGTATGTAGGTGAAGGTGGGGAACTAGATGAACCAATCCGCCCAATCCACCATTGCCTCCTTGGCTGCTAATGACATGCGTATATGCATCTCATGGTCGAGGTCTCTTACGGTGTGCATTAGGAAGAGGTCATTTATCTGCTTGAAATGTCTTTCTGCCTAAGTGAACTCGAATCGTGGGAAATGTTCGTGGACCTTTTGCACCCAAAATGTTCCCACAGTGCTAATGCTCTGAATTGGCCTTGAAGGAAATCAGGTATACAAGATATGAGCACATGTGAAACCTGTGAGCCTCTAAGAACCCGATCATTTGCTTGTGGAGCGTATCACTGATGAGGACGGGCCAATCATAGTGCTCTCTGTTGCTTACAATTTTGGCGATGATATAGTACATCCATGATTGAAATTGGTTTGCCTCCTCCTGACCAGTGATGTGGTTGAGTAGAGTGATCATCACTACATACTCATAATGCTCTATGTTGCTTACAATCTTGGCAATGATGTAGTACATCCATGACTGAAATTTGTTTGCATCCTCCTAACCAGTGATGCGGTTGAGTAGACTGATCATCACTACATACTCGTCCCGGAACTCTCCATGTCCCACATTCTTGGGCAAGTTGGCCTTTTTCCCTTTTAGCCATTTTTCTGCCATTCTCTTCTCGCACTTATCTTTTGACACTTCGAATTCCTTTTCACATTCTCTCACAGATATGACCACATTTTCCGGACATGGTGTAGTGGCAAAGCACCTTTTGACATCTCTAGGCTTAAGGTTGCATATCACCCGTCCATCCACTAAACGAATCTCTCGTGTGGTAGGGTTGTAATGCTTAATGCAAGCAATTACAAATTTGTGATGAGCCAAACTGGACTTGACTCAAAACCCCCAAATTTAATTTTTTCTTTGAAACCTACACAAGGTGGCTGGAAAGGTTTGCTCTGATACCACTGTGATGAACCACACTTCGGTGATCCACTCTGCTACCACTGTAGTGATATACCGACCCTCTGCTGATTTTTTTTCACCGTGCTTGTAGGTCTGATTTTCTGTTTCCGTGATGTGTTTGTCTTTCTTGTGTTACTCGTGTTTGATGATTAATGCCAATGATATACATAAATTTAACAAGCATGTGCATATAATGGGAACACAAGATATACTAAACTAATTTGACAACTCAAATAATGACTTGGTTTACTTGTCAAGACACTTTCTTCATACATAATAGATTGCATCCAAGATATAACTTTCATTAGGTTTCAACGGATACATCAAATAACATAGATTTTAACTTACAGCCAAAATCACTGTGAATAGTGACTGCTACAGTACCCGCGCCCAAGCAAATGCTCATACAAAATTAAATACAAACTTTCCCTACCGATATCTTGATGGAAAAGCTTCTAAATAAGATGGCGCCCCTTTTAGGAAAGAAAGCAGCAACAATATGAAGGCGTTTTATTTCCTCCAAGCTGATCAAACCCTCAAGAAGGTGCGGCTGGCTGTAGATGAAGAAATCAGCTTTCAAAATCTTCCAAAATGCAAGAAACTACCTCAAGATGGCGAATGGAGATGCTGGCAGCAAAAACCCTTCCAAAAGATGCCTCCAACAGCTTGTAACCAGCAGATTCGAGCTCCAAAAAGCAGCAACAAGAATAAACCAGCACTTTAGGGTGGTCTTTCACACCTTCAAGATGCCAAATCCTAACTACAAGCCCCAAACCAGGCTTACCCACTGCAGAAATCAGGAAACCCTAGTTTCCTTCTCTCCCAAATTCCACACTCCAAGTTTCATTCAACAAAAACAATCTCAAGCATAATGGGTCGAACTTTTCTCTTCTTCTTTTATAACTTCACTTTGAAACACTATTCATTAAAAAATCACTATTCACTTAAGTTTGTTCTTTTTTCACTTTATCAATGAATAGTAACTGAAAAATATAAAGTGACCCCCTTTAAATAATAGACACATGGTCCCTAAGCCAGAGAAGGTGAAATAAAAGGTGGAGACCATAATTTTAAGCTCCAATAACACGCCAAACGCGCAGATTCACCACGTCACCAAACTCCGGATACCAATACTGCCTTTTACCGACCAAGTGCCCGTTCAAGTGACCCTCTATCCAGACCCATTAGCCTACGAGGATCGACGTAATAGGCTAATCCACCAACTCTGATGCTTGCGAAAGAATGGGGACATTACAGTCCACCCTCCCTGAAATTGCTTGTCCCCAAGCAATCATTACTGCGAAGAAACTTCACTCCTCGGAAGGCCCGAAAGAAGAACTGTGAAACGTCCCATGCATCGCTAACTAATTCCTGAAGCGCCAGCATAAACACCACTACGCAGAATATCCCTGGGTCCCAAACCCAGAATGGAAGTCTGCCATGTCTGATAACCTCTGACTTCCGCTGCGCAACTCTAATCACCACTTCACCACGCTGAAAATGGTGAAGCAACCTATCGGAACCCAACCAGACTGCGGTGCCAGAACTGTCACCACCCGAATCCCAATACAACCTGAAGTCACATCCATCTGTCATGAAGAGATAAAAATATCTAGAGACTTCCGCAACACAATATCTCTCTACAGCCTCTCCAAAACACCCATGGAAGTGATAGCTAATAAACCCATCATGTCCGCTGACACTGTAATCACCTTGTAACCATGTATCCGTGTGAAATCCCTGTGGCATTAAAGTAACAAACCCTATCGGATACCTATCAACATGATGGATAACGGACTGTTGTCCCTGCCAGTAATCCCCCGCAAGCAACTGAATCGGGTACTGGCAGCCTTTAGTCCCATCTTCTGAAGATGGTAACTCTGGACACAAATAAGAGTTACTACCCTTGACTGCACCAAGGGAATCACCTTGCGCCCAAGAACAGTGCATCGAATACAGATCATGTACAAGTGGATCAAAATCAAAACTATAAGCACTCCTCACCGTGTACACACTATTAAACTCCTTTGTGAGCCCTGTTTGGCATCCCGATGCACTAGGATGATCCAAAACTCTGCGTCTATCACCCAACCTGGAACTAATATCAGGAGTATGATCGGCTTCTAGCTCGAAGAGTGGATTTCCATAGATCAAACCACCATTAAACTCAATTGCGGGATTATTCACAAACTGCGCAATCACTCCATGCTGATCTGAACCATCCAACTCTGAGTCCCTGGGATTGTGCTCCTGAATCGGCTCAGCAAACTGCCAACCATAATCAACTATATGGGGTATAAAAACTGATTTGCTTCTAGGAGAGGGAAACAAATCAACATAAGAACCAATCACCCAACTAGATGCTACTCTGCATATCTCCTGTGAAGTAGACATAGTAGTGTCGTGGGTCGACACATAACTCCCTGGTGAGTCAACTACCATGTCACAAGAGCTATCCATAATCTGTTCCGCATCACCTGTCATGGGACTAAACTCGGGAGGACCAGGTGCAACACATGGCTCTCCGCAACTCTCCAACTCTCTCATCCCATCTGTATCAACTGCCCTTGAAATCGTGATGGATGTAGTAACCACATCATCAACCTGCTCACACCCACAAACTGTAGACATATGTTCCCCGCCAACTGTTGCCATGGAAACCTGAACTGTATCGGAAGCTGGTGAAGACTGTGCCAAACTCGAGACCACGGTAAGCTCCTCCAACCGTGAGTGTGACTCCTGAAGGGCCAACTGAGCACTCTCCAATGAATCCATAGTCACCTCGAGCCCATGAGTGAGCTCGTCAACCTCCTCCTCTTTTCCCTTTAGTGCATCGTAGCAAGTGCACCCCCACTCGAGAAGATAATCCCTATCAGCTAGTAACTGTAAGTAATTTTGTTTCATTATCCTAATGGCTTCTCGTAGGGCATGGAATTCTGCAAGGGAAAGGCTACTATCACCGTGCTCATCTGACATAGGAGTACCCCAACCATACGTAGCTAACATCTGTCGAGCAACATCAAAATGCTCTAATGCTGTAGCAATCATGTTGTCATTGACCTTAAGTTGCCCAACCAAAAGATGATACCCCTTTGACTCATCATTTCCACCCAGATCCGCACTATAGTAAGAGGTTGAATCCTTATCACTCTCGTCATGAGTAGTAGCATTGTGTGTGCTATCAGTGTCGCCCACAATATCAACAAGGGTACTGCTGCCATGTACCTCATAGGATGGCTCAACACATTTTGTAGAGGCTGCTGTTTTGGCAGTAGCTTCGCACACTTCTTCCAAAGCAACTGCATATCCACCTGACTCGCGATCCTGGGATTCATTGCCCTCAAATAATTTTTCTGATTGGTTTCCTACGGTCTGATATGAAAAATCAGACTCACTCTGGCATGAATCGTCATCATAAATTGTATAATTAGTACCCAAATCTCGAGTACCCACCTGTGACAACTCTGTAGAAACATCAATTCCTGGTGTAATCATTTTCCTCTCATGTTGATGTCCAGTTTCATCACTGCTGTCACGAAGATCAAGGCTGTTATGGGTGCTGGTAACAACTTGAATGTTGTGAATATCATTCAAGATTCTCTCAACATTGATCGTAACTCCACCATGCCAGAAGTGGTGAAGTAATGCACTGGGACCCATCCAAACGACAGTGCTAACTCTGTCTCCACCTGGATCCCAATATAGACTGAACTCGTGTCCATCCATCATGAGGAGGTAAGGATAACTAGAAGCATCTGCTACGTAACATCTCTCTATAACCTCCGCTAAACTCTCATGGATGTGATATCCACCTGTGCCATCAAGCCTGCTGACATTATAATCCATCTGTAACCTTGTGTCCACTGGTAGTTTCTGAAACCAAGGAGTAGCAAACCTTGTTGGATACACATCAGTCTGATGGTAGACTAAATATTGATCCTGCAAGCACTCACCCGCCAACAACTGAGTCGGGTATCTGCAACCACTAGATCTGTCTACTGAAGATGGTAACCCTCCATCCAAAAAGGGATGGTATATGTCCTGAACCAATCCACACTGAAGCATCAACAAATCCCCCGTATGTGGACTAGAAGAGAAGTGTTAAGCACTTCTCACAATGCTCGCCTCAGTAAACTCCATTGCGGACTCTATCTGAAATCTCGATCCACAATCAATGCTCATCTCAGGACTCGGGTCAAGGGGGTGATCAACATCTATTTCAAAGAGCGGTTTATCATATGACCAAGAAGCATCTATCTCGAACAATGGATTGACGATCATCTCGCACTCCATCTCCTGATCTGCTTCCTGCTCCCCTTCGAAATCTGCACTATAGTACGAGGTTGAGTCAACCTCTTTCTCATCATGATCAGCATCATCATGTATGCCATCATCAGCACACACATCATCATCCAAGGCACTGCTGCTATATGTCTCAAAAGACGATGTAGAATCCACACAAGTCAATGGTTGATCAATTTTATCATCCTTTTCCGCCAAAGGATCCTGTAAATCTGGCCTACGTGAATCATGAATTGACAATTCTTGCACATACTCTGAATTGGTATCTTCAAAATGATCAAAAATTTCATCAGCAATTGCTGATACACAAGGTGTAGGGAGCTCAAAACCCTCATTGGTTTCATATGGACCCTTTTCTTCATGTGCATCTCTCTCAACATGATCATCCTGTAACCTTACAACATCTTGTTCAGGACCCTCACCCTTGTGTTCTGACTCTTCTTCTTTTTCAAGAGGACTCAAGTGCTTTTCCTCTACAGCTGCCTTAGAAATTTCAACTTCATCATTAGCAAGTGGATCTTCTAAGGTCTAATTTTTGCTCTCCAAAGGATCAACTGTATGCTGGTCGTTAACTGCTAAGAATTCATCATACAGGCTCCTAGATACTGTAGTGACCTCTTGTTTCTTCCCCTCTTCGTTCCGTGATGTAGACCTTTTAAAAATGGAAGCTATATGCTGCTCTACTCTATCTAGTTTTGCAGGGTCCGTTTTCTTTGGTTTTGAATCCTCATAGGGAACCCACATTATTCTATGTGCCTTGGCCTTAGGTCTCAAGGGACAATCATGGTTTAAATCGTACAGCTCTCTGCAATAAGAACACAACTTCTTCATCCCATTCCGACTTCCATCCAACCTTTTCAATCTTTGTTTAAGCTTCTCTATGTTTCTGTCCCACTGCTTCTGGGAAGTGGCCATGTTCACTGAAACCTCCGAACTACAGTTGAAACCTACCCAACAGGATGGCAGGAAACCGCTCTGATACCACTGTGATGAGCCAAACTGGACTTGACTCAAAACCCCCAAATTTAATTTTGAAATTCTCTTTGAAACCTACACAAGGTGGCTGGAAAGGTTTGCTCTGATACCACTGTGCTGAACCACACTTCGGTGATCCACTCTGCTACCACTGTAGTGATATACCGACCCTCTGCTGATTTGTTTCACCGTGCTTGTAGGTCTGATTTTCTATTTCCGTGATGTGTTTGTCTTTCTTGTGTTACTCGTGTTTGATGATTAATGCCAATGATATACATAAATTTAACAAGCATGTGCATATAATGGGAACACAAGATATACAAAACTAATTTGACAACTCAAATAATGACTTGGTTTACTTGTCAAGACACTTTCTTCATACATAATAGATTGCATCCAAGATATAACTTTCATTAGGTTTGTTGTACCCAAACCAAATTTTTCATCAAGGGCATTTTGCATTTAAAAGTCTAAACCTTGCTAAAATATTGTAAAACATAGGTTTGGGCAATGTCAAGCATGGAGTTGTTGTCAATAGTTTGTCAGTCAAAGTCAGTTATATTGAACAAAACCTGAAGCAGAGACTCAAAATGAAGATCTTCATGATGGAGGAGCATCTTACGACGACATTTCATATTGCAGACGGTCTTTTCAATGATCGAAACAGAGTTTTCAGTGATCAAAATATGAAGATTTCA
>VDFB02224643.1:0-29493 GCA_007258455.2 Sequoia sempervirens
AAAACCAGAATGCATTTCACCCAGCAACAATTCATTTTTTTTTTTTTTTAAATAAATAAAAAAGTAAGACAAATCTTTTAAGGCAAATTTCCAGCCCACAGATTTTATATGCAAAGTAAATATCATTTCATAGTCCAATCTGGCAAAATTTTTTTTTGAAGATAAAAACTATAAGGAAAGATTTAAGGCACAATAATAGGAAGAATTTTTCTGAGTTTTTTCCCCAAATAGATAAATACATTACATCTTTTCCTCTAAGTTTTCTATTGCTAATTTAAAATCTAATTTCCATGGGTTTTGTTGAATTTCAAACAATATTACAAAGATTTCAAACAGCAAGATGAGGATTTGATCTATTTTTAAAATAAACAAAGCAAGAAGAAAAGAACCTGATTTTTATCCACAATTTTGAAACATTCATCCATGGTGTTCTCCAATCCTTCCCTTGAATCTAGCTCCAACAAAACCTCCATCTCCTTCAAAATTCCCAAGCAAAACCATAGCCATCCCCATTTTTCCAAAATTAAATTGAAAATAAAAATCCTAATTTCCTTATGCAAGCCCCTCTTCCAAATTTGTCAAAGCCCTAAAATGGACTCACCCACCAAACTTATTGCTAAAATGAAGATATTTTATTTTTGCAAAATCATAAAACAATTTCTATTTCCAAGTGTAATTTGCATAATATCCTTTTAAAATAAAAATCTATTTACAACCCCAAGGTCAAATAAATTTCTTTTAACAAAATATAATTCAACAATTCATAATAACATTATTTTTTTCAACTTTATTTCTAGGAGTAAAATATAAAACATATTTCTAATTTCTTTTTTTATTTACTCCAAATATCTAATGATGCCAACATGACTAAATTGATTTAATTTATCCCTATTAATTTAATTAATCAATAAAATAAATCTAATTCAAAATTAGATTATTTTATTAATTAAATTAAATTAATTAATTAATCACTAATTTTCCAACATCTCAATAAGACAAAACAATCATCATTTATAAATTTCAAAAGCCATTTAATCACTTTTAACTTGCAATTAAACACATTTAATCATTAATTAAACTATGCAAGTCATTTAATAAACTTTAAACTTGAAATTAAATAAACACTCAAGGGGAACTGACCAAGTTAAAACAACTAACTCCGACGACAACCCGACAACACGCTATGACTAGGGTGATGACTTGGCTCGGAAAACCTAGCTACTATCTCCCAATCAATTACCATTGGTAAATGGACACGCTCAAACCTATGAAACCAGGTGGAGTCAATGTCATGTACCTGCCAACCTGCAGCAAAGAACATGTCGAACGTGCAAAACATATATATGTATATAATCAAACACACTGTGAGGAAGGAATCTCAGAATTGTAGGGCGCTCGCAAGCGAGTGATACAATCTGTCCCTTTTCACCAATACAATATTACTACTGACGCATCTAACATCAAAGATATGATCAATAGCATAACACATCATTTAATTAGATATCTTCTAAGTTACTCCAATCATGTCATAAGATAACATCAGAATAAGATCACATCACATCAACATATAACTTCACATCATTTAACAATCACGATCGCAAGTAATTAAGTTTCAAAGTCAAAGCATATTCAGACACAATCGTCACATCATAATATAACATGCGCATCACTAAACAGTTCATGATCAAACAATCACTAAGTTCATAGTCACATCATAAACATAATCAAACATTACCAAGAAAACACTGCCGATCCAAATATCCAAAATGGAGGGGTGTTACAGATGAATTTAAATAAATAATATGTGATTATAAATAAATTGTTTTCATACTTTTAAAAAAGATCCGACTGTCGAAATCTGTGTGTAAGGACGGATCGTAATTTTATGCATTATATTTTAGACTGTGTTTTTTTTAAAGTTATATAAAAAAAAAAATCAAGTTTTTAGAGAATCGAATTTTTTTTTAATAAAAAGTTTGTTTGGGGGTTGGGAGGGCACGGAAGGCCGTAACCATGTGGCGGGGTGGCATTAATACAGCCGATGCGTAGAAGACTTTCTGTATGCCAGCGACCCCTTTGGGTTGCTTTAAAATTTTATTTTATTTATTAAAAATATTTTATATATGTTATATATATATATATTATATATATAATTATATATATATATATATATTTTAAAATATAATTGTTATGTATTTTATTTAAAAAAAAAAATGAAATTATAATGATTTTATTTAGTATTATTATTTTAATGTGGAATTATGATTATTTAAATTTTAATGTTAATTTATTATATTTTAAGAATATAATTTTGTATTGGAGTTGAGTACTCAATGTTGTTTTTGATTCAAGAAATTTTGATGTATTTTAAAAAAAATGGCACTGTTTATTAGTGTTTTGGTGAAACAAATTTGTTTAGACAAGAACTAGTCTTTAACTGTGATTGTGGACTTTATTGTGACAATCGTATTGAGTTATTTATTTGGGAATGGAATCAACCTTACTGGTGTAACCTTGCAAAATGTGATGTGAGTTTTCTTGAGATGTTATTTTTTTTCTTTATCGCTTTGTGTTGTCTATGTGGGAACCCTATTGTCTTGTAACCCTAGTCCAGAGGCATGTTTAGTGTTGAAGTTGTCTTCATCTTAGTTATACCTTTGGTTTTGAAGCTTAATGATTTATGTTTGGAAGGGTTGAACGTTTTCTTATGATAGATTGTTATGGGTTGTCACGAGAGGAATATTACCTCGCATGTGTGGATTCAAGTATTATGTTTTATATGATTTAGTTCAACCCTTGCCATTTTGAGATATGTTAGGGGTCATAGGGAGAGTGGCTCTTCGTGGGTGCCGGTGCCTCAGAATGAGGAAGGGCTCAGGATAACCCATGAAAGAGTAGTTAAACAAGTGATAACCTAAACAATAGAATCTAGGGGGTTGGGTAGTATGAAAAAAACACAAGATAATAAAACATTGGATTCCTCAGCTATGCATTAGGGCTACCATAGACTAGTGATAGACTGAGAAGGCCGTGGTCGGCATAGTCATAGTCTCATCTTCATGAGAGATTATTGGCTCTGCATTAACTACCCTATGGTGTCGGCGCCTCAGTTAGGAGGAAGGGCCAGGAGATCCATAGATGGGTGTCGGTGCCTCGGTTGGAGGAAGGGCCAGGAGAATCCCATGAGAGTGATGCGATGACACTCTCCACTTGACACCCTTGTGCTTTGTTTGTTGATGCCTTTGGATATTGTATTTTTATGATGCTTTTGATTCTTGTAAATTTGTCTCATGATTGCTAATTGGTGATACTTCATGTTATGAGTTTCTTAGTTTTACTTGTTACGTGGTTTGTGAACATTGATGGTTGTTCATTGTATGCTTTGAGTTGTACTTGTTTTGTATCATGTTGCTGTTGAGTCAGTTTGACATTCATGGTCGGGTTCTCTTCCTCCTCACCTCTGAGCACGAGAGGTGAGTTACTTGTAATTCACATGGTTGGGTGGAATGTGCTCCGCACCCGTTGGGTTCCCCATCATCATCTTGTCTTCTCAGCATTCCGCAGTAGAGTTGTTCCAGTAATCACTTGTATTTCATATTTCTTTATTCTTGTATCAATCCCCATGTTGGGAAATTCAATGTAATTCAATTATCAAGAGATTGTAATGTAACATTAAAACGATGATGTAATAGTTAGGATCATTTGTATCTTTATTAAGTTAATTATTATGGATGTATTATGTGATGTTTATTATTCTCGCATCATGGATATTATAATTTAAATGATTTGTTGTAATCTTTATCTTGATTTCCGTTTAGTTGTTGCAATGTAACCTCGCGTGCCCCAGAGAACCAAGTGGGTTAATGCTATGTAATATGTTATGTGGTTATGGTTTAATGTTATTGCCTATTTAATTTAATTGTTTCTAAAAAAAAAATTATTTACATGTGTGTGTGTTCTCTGGGGTATGCACGACGGGCGTTACAATCTCATATATATTATTATAATGCAATTTAGAGATATTTCATTTTTTGAATTAAAAATTCAAAATATTATTTCATATTAAATATTTTAAAATTAGAAGACATTTCATTTTTGAATTAAAAATTCAAAATAAAATATATTATTAATATTTAGAGATATTTCATTTTTTTAATTTAAAAGTTAAATTATTTTCCAAATGAAATTTTTATGCATTTAAAAATTATTTTATCAAAAGAAATTCAAAATTTTGAAAATAAATTATTTTATTTTACAATTTTCAAAAAGTGAATTTTGAAATATATTTTCATTTTTAAATTTGAATCTAAATATTCATAATCTTAATTTACCAATATTAATTTAATTAATCAATAATTAAATCTAATCCAACATTAGATTATTTTATTAATTAAATTAAATTAATCAATAAAATACATAACATTTCAATATTGAAACTAGACATGTTAAATCATCATTTTAACCATACCCACCATTTAATTTAATTTAGTTAAAAAAATAATTTAATCTTATATTAGATAATTAAGATTATGGATATTTAAATTTAAATTTGAAAATGGAAATATGTTTCAAAATTCACTTTTTGAAAATTGTAAAGTAAAATAATTTATTTTAAAATTTTGAATTCCTTTTGATAAAATAATTTTTAAATGCATAAAAATTTCATTTGGAAAATAATTTAATTTTTAAATTAAAAAAATGAAATATCTCTAAATATTTAATATATTTTATTTTTAATTTTTAATTCAAAAACAAATATTTAATATATTTTATTGAGATATTTATTTTGAATTTTTAATTCAAAAATGAAATATCTTCTAATTTTAAAATATTTAATATGAGATAATATTTTGAATTTTTAATTCAAAAAATTAAATATCTCTAAATTGCATTATAATAATATATATGAGATATTATTTTTAAAAATTTAAAATTTGGGGGAAAACTCTATTTTAACAAATTGAATTTCATAATTTGATAGATTGCAAAATTGGAGGATTGCTATTTTTGTGAAAAGCTTTGGATTTGGTGAAGGCTGGAATTGGATTGTATTGTTGAAATTTTGAAGAAGGATTTCTTGGTTGAGCTAAAATCAGGGGTTGAATCATCATATCAAGTTTTCAAGCTTTGGGAGAAAACATCAGATTCCTTGCTTGATTCTATTATTTCTTTTTGAAATGCAATTTACAATTTTTTCATGCTTTTAGATATGAATTCATTTTTTTAGTTTCAATGAAAACCCATCTTAGATCTTGCTGCAAAATTAGAAGACAAACAATTGTTCAATTTTGGAAAACAAAAACAATAAATTTCTTTGTTGAAAATGAGAGAATAAATCAACAGAAAGAAAACCTTCACTACAAACTAGAATTTAAACAATTTGTTGAATTGTCAATTTATTAATTCTATTGAAAAATTTTGTTGATAATTTTCATAATTTGACTATGCATGAAAATCTAGGTATGTATATATATATATAAATATATATTGTATTTTTTAAATTCTAGAAATGAAAATATATTTTTCTTTAAAAAAATACTACACAGAAAATTGTGTTTTTTTTGGAAATTCTATATTTTTTTATGTACTATTTTTTTTACCAATATATATATATATATATATATAATTTTAGTTGGGGAGGGGGCAGCCTATGGCTGCGCACCCCAGCCCCAATGTGGGGACGTTGCCATTGGTAGTGCAACCTCCATAAAGGAGGTTGGGCGCAACCAATGGCTGCGCCCTCCTCCCATATGGGGGTAGCGCCCAAATAAAAGTATATTTATTTTTTTATCTTTTTTAAAAAATTTAAAGTTTTTTTTAATTATATATTATTTTAATATATAAATAATTTATTTTATTTTATTATTCAATTAATTATTTAAATATATAATTTATATATATATATTATATTTATATAATAGGTATATATATAATGTATATTTAAATTAATTAATTAATGAATTTAAAATTAGTCATATTTAAATAATTAAATATATATATATATTGAAAAAGGAATATACTTTATAAGTATATAAATTATATATTTAATATATGTGGGTATTAAATTGCTGATTTTAAATTAAATATATTTTTAGCATAATTAAAATAAAAATTTATTTATTTTAATTAGTTGATTTGTTTTAAGAGATCATATTTAATCAATTAAAATGATTGAACTAGAAAATTAAATGTTTTCTTTAAATTACATAATAATTATCTAAGTGAATGAATTTTCTATTCCGAGTATGTACGTAGTAAATGAGTTAATTAATGCACTATGCTAATTGAATAAATTGGATTTACAAAATCTTAATATTAGTTTTATTTGATAAGAATTGTCTGAAATTCTTCATTATCTTGTGTGGCATTCAAACATTAGTGAGACAAATGAGTCATTGTATATGTAAGTCTTCCAAATTGATGTTTTAATTTTGGGAACGGGTTGTAATTGTAGTCAACCTTTGGGTACCTTGGGTAGTGCGTCTAATTGTATCCAGAATTTTACTCGGTTAATGTGAACATGATGTATGGACTTGATGTCTGGTTTAGGAGTCATTCTCCTTAGATCGCACATGTGTACCCTTGAGTGTGGAGTTGTTCCACATGTGTTGTCTTAGAAGAGTGGCTTGCAATGAGGGTCGACACACAAAGTGGTGTCATAATAACTCTTAGCAAGTTAGATAATTAAGTGATAACTTAACAAACTCTTAGAAGCTTAGGTTGCATCAAACATTAAACAAGATTAATTGTGCCTCGCTCATGGACCCAAGGGCTTGTATAGACTAGGGATGAGACAAGAAGGCCTGGAATGGCAAGGTCATATATCTTGTCTTCATGAGAGGTATTTGATTCCACATGAGTGAGCATGGGTGTTGGGATTCGGTAGAGGCCACTAGGGAAACCCATGGTGAGGGTTGAAGCCTAGGAAGATTCCTAGAGGATATCCCTTGAGGAGTTATGTGATGACACTCTTTCTAAGTCAACAGTTTGTATTTGGTTTTGTGAGTTTGGTCTTTGTGACATTCTCGATCTATTTTATTTCTGGAAGCAATGTGACTTATGTCAGTGATGTGAGAGTCGTATTGGATTTGTTCATATGATCGTTCAGTTCATGTGATTGGTTGGGTCAGTGCAAGTTAGCCTATGTCTAGAGATAGTTGGACTTGTCTAGGATTCCTTGTTACTATCTCCTAGCATGGGGGGTGAGCCTTTGGGTATCACGTGGCTAGGAGGAATGTGCATTTTAGTCTATTTGGTCATCTTCTAGTTCATATGGACGAGATTTCCAGTTGGAGAGCTCATGGGATCCAAATCTTTCATGCTTTGTTCCTTTTTATTATTAATGTAATTTATTACCCCTCTTTGTATCGAGGTGGAAGATATAAATTGTAACTTTGGATATTGAAATTAACTCATTCAGAGAATGAGAGTTGTAATCATATTGTAATTCATTTTATTAAAATTATGCGGAATCGCATATACCTTTGATGTTATTTATATCATGTATGGAATGTATGTGCAGACGTAATTAAAGATTATGTTTTATTGTATGTAACTTATTGGGTTTAGTCTCATAACCTTAGGGAATGTTGCCAATAATTAGTAAACTTACTTATTATTTGTACTTAAACAAATAAAAAATTATTGCATTTGACTAGTAAATTACAACTTTCCCTAGGGTTGTGTGGTAGGGTATTAGATCAAGGGTCAAGTAGATATTACATGAAATAGATTGACTATTTCCCACCCTTGAATAGAAAATACATTCTAAATAAAAAAATTGAGATAGAAATGTTGTATGGGTTGGCCTCCTCCTTAAAATATAAATTTACCATTTCACAAGTGTTCAAGTTTTTGAAGTCTTATTCGATGTCTTGGATGATATCCTTGAATATCTCTTGTGTTTTCATTCGTTGTAAGTTGAACTAAACAATTCACTATAATTGAGAACAAGCATATTGGTTGGAAAGGTTTTTGCTAATTGTTAAATGAGATCATCAGGAATGGTGTCTATCAATTGAACACCAAAACCTTGCACAATAAATGTTGGAGAGACACCAATGCCTAGATTAAAGTCTGGCCAATAGAGAAGGAGAAAATGTATCATTTCACGTTCATGATCAAATTCAAGGACATTGAAGTACCAACCCCATGCATCAATGTGAATGTCACAGGTTGCATGCAAGAAATCATGTTTCCCAAAATTCAACCCCAACCCATACCACCATATCTCATTAGAAAAACTTATGACAACTACATTGCCTACAAAATGGTGGCATCCCTAGAAAAGCTTGAACAAGTTGATTTTTGGCTGACATAGACAACTTTTTTGCAAAAAAAAAAGAAAAATTAAAGAAAATTATAAGTTTGTTAATAATATACATGATGCAACACCATATAAATTTTAGATAAAGTAAATTAAAGAATAAATTATAAATTAAATTGTAATCTATAAAGTATAAATTGATTATATTGACTACATATCTATGTTGGGTTGATAATACATCAAACATAATTGCTTACTATACATAAGGAACCCTCTCTTAGGTACGCCATTCCATGATGGATGCTTAACACCTGCCACATGGAGCCAAGAGGGATGTAGCCTCTACTCTTGGGCTTAAGAGAGGAGGTGGATGTGATGAGGGGGAATGGCAATAAGACACCTCACTGGGCACGCCACTCCATAGTGGATGCTTAACACCTGCCACATGGAGCCAAGACGAATGTGGCATATACTCTTGGACACCCTATCAAACTAGCCTATCCTAGTTCACTAAGAATGGAATAAAAAATAATGTGAAAGTCATTTATGAACTGATTTTATCAACTCTATCATTGTAATATAAATGTTAACTCATTTAGCAAATAGAATAACAAAGAATATGAAAGTCATTTATGAACTAATTTTATCCACTCTATCAATTGTAATATAAATGTTAACTAACTCATTTGAAGGTCTTCAATAGGTAACTATAACTCTATTCAAAACCCAGCCTAAGCCAAATTGGCAACTAAAACACAAACTTCTATCTCTTATCTTGCAACCCCTTTCATACATATATCATAGATTTTCACTATATTTACTTATATTTTCCATCTATCTATAAACAACATTTTTTAACAAAGTAAGCCCTCCATCAAGGCAGAAAACTACTTAAGTTCTAAATGCAAGAATTTACAATGACACCATAAGAATCATACCAAAAACTAAAGTGCATAATCAACCAAAATTGGGATAGCAAGCTTGAATTCTTGAGACAAAATTTGAAGCAACTCATTAACACTTAGAAGCAACATTACCCATCAAAGGAGTAGTGGGGCTAGGGTTTAATAGGACCATTCATACGTTCTTTTTTTACCCTAGTTAGCTCTAAAGCTAACTTTTGGAATGGTTGCATGGATTGGTACCCATTGTAGCAAATGCAATTCCAAAAGTTGGCTTTAGAGGTAACTATGGTCAATGGAGGGATGTAAAAACAAGAAAACAGATTTTACCAAAATTACTAATCCAAAAAAAAGAAAATGATTTTACAAAACTTACTAATCCAAAAACAGAGTAGGTATTACATACTTTCTCTTTCTCCAGGTTCTACATTATGTACTTCCTCCTATTCTCAACAAATTCAGGAGTGTCATAAAAATCCATTATTGCATTAATTTTTTCCTTCCATTCCTTTGAGAGCTACTCAACTATATTTTTTTTGTTCCTACTTCCCTTCTTCCCAACTCTTTTTGGCTAGGCCAAGCATTCTACTCTAAGACTCAAATTCCATCAAAAGTTCTTCACCATCATCTGAAGTGCAGGGTGTCAGATTTCACTTAGAAGCTTTATCTACACTCATCAGGGCACTGGAGATAGGCATGAATAGGAATTCAACATATCCTTAAGATGACCAAACTATATTATAACCTTCTCCTTTTTGAACTTATTGTTGGAAGAACTGCTCATGTAAATTTTCCATAGCAGACCTTGTGTTTCCATCCAAATCTTGTGTTAGTTTGTAGTACCCCTCCATTTTACTCTTTGATTGAACAGTGTTTTTCTATGTATGTTTTATTTCTATTAGCATCTTGACTATGTACTTGGTTATTTTTTATCGCAACTATTGAGCGATGTGTATGGAATATTCTGATGTAATAGTATTTTACTATGATGTTATCATTATGATGTGTTGAATTAGCATAGTCGATACTTAATTAATGATGCTTATGTTTTTTGTTATATTAATGATGTTAGACTCATAAGTTAGAAATTTTGTATTGGTGAAGGAGACGAGATTGTATCACTTGCTTGCAAGAGCCCTACAATTCTGAGATTTTCCCCTTCATGGTGTGCTTTATTATATCAGATATATGTATGTTCGACATACTCTTTGTTCGCAAGTTGACAGGTACAAGACATCGACTCCACCTGGTTTCACAGGTTTGAGTGTGTCCATTGACTAACGGTAAATGATTGAGAAATAGTAGCTAGGTTTTTCGTGTCATGTCATCATCCTAGTCATAGTGTGTTGTTAGATTGTAATCGGGAATAGTTGCTTGAATTTTGTCTATTTCACTTTGGGTTTTACTTAATTTTAAATTATAAAGGTTATTAAATGGTAGGTGTAGTTAAAATGATGATTAAATTTATCTAATTTCAATGTTGTAATGTTATTTATTTTATTGATTAATTTAATTTAATTAATAAAATAATCTAATCTTGGATTAGATCTAATTATTGATTAATTAAGTTAATAGTGAGAAATTAAATTAAGTTAACTGTTTTGACATTATTGATATTTAAATATAAATTAAAAAAAAGGGGAAATATGTTTTTCATAAGTAAAAGAATTTATTTTCAAAATTTTGAATTCTTTTTGGTAAAAGAATTTTTTAAATGCATAAAACTTCATTTGGAAAACAATTTAATTTTTTAAATTCAAAAAATGAAATATCTTCAAATATCAATATAATAATAATATATGAGATATTTATTTTGAATTGTAAATTCAAAAAAAGAAATATCTTTAAATATCAATATAATAATAATATATGAGATATTTATTTTAAGAATTTAAAATTTAGAGAAAACTCTATTTTAAGCAATTTCAATTTCCATTTTTGGGATTATGGATTTGCTAGGAAGAAGAGAAAGGGTTTGGCTATTGTTCTTGGATTTGTTTTGAAGAAACAAAGTGGATTCCTTGGTTGAGCTGGAATCAAAACAAGAATTAGAAGCTCCATTGACAAAACTTTCAAGCTTTGGAGAAAAACCATGTTTATTTCCATGATTTTATTTTCATTTTGAAATATGTTACAATTTTTTTAATGCTATTGGAAAGGATTTAAACTTTGTTTTGATTGGAAGTAAAACCCATGTCAAATCTTTTTTGAAAACTTGTAAAAACTTTGTGAAAATCTTGAGGAAGAAAAATGGATTCTTATAGAAATGGAAAATAAAATCCCAAAAAGATTCAACAATAGAAAATGGAAGAGAAACAAAAGGAATTTGAAAACCTCATTTTTTAATATAAAATAGTTCATATTAAATTGAAATTTAAACCCAAAAATTATGTTTAAGAAATTGATTTCATTGCAAAATTTCTCTAGAAAAGTTGCACAATTTGTCTATAAAATAAGAATTTGAGTGTATATATTTATAAATATGCCATTTTATAAATATGTTTTGTATTTTGTTAAATCTGGAAAAATATATTTTAAAAAAAAATTGTTTGATAGAAATTTTCTATGAAAAAAGCAAGGGAAGATTACTAAATTAATCATAACTAAATATTTACGAACTGGTTATGGCTAATTTTTTTATATGTTTTAAACGACTTGGTGGCGCACCTTCAATAAAAATAAATTTATTAAAGTCACAACAGACTGATTTTTTTTGCTTAGTATTGTTTGTAAATTGTAAATTAATATATATATATATATTTATTTATTTAAAAAAATATATATTAGAAAAATTGCATATAAATTTAGAATATTTAAATAATATATATAATATATTATAATTTAAATAAATGTTTTATTATTATTTATTTTAATTAAATGGGAATGGATTTAAATAAGTTAAAGTTTAAATTAATTTGATAAAAATATATTTAAATAATTTAATTTGAAAATTTTAATAGTTGAATTTAAATATATATATTTAAATAATAAATATATATTTAAATATATATAAATGTAATTATATATATGTTGAGTATATATTTTCATATGTATATTCAATATACATTATTTTGAGGCGATTATGTTATTATAATAGATGCAAAAAAAATAAAATTATATTAAAATGATTGTATTTAAAATTTGATTTTGATCATTTTGGGTAATGAAGGAAAACGGATAATATGCACGTAGTTTAATAGATGAATATTTAAATATAAGAAATAATTATTTTTTTTAATGAAAGGAAATTTTCTTAGGAAAGTGACTATTAATTATTTATAGTTCTTATTGGTTGCAATGAATGTATGATACAATTAATTATATTCATGAGATGAACTGAGAAACTTAAATTATTGTGCTCATAGTTAAACTATTGTTTTTATTTTAAAATAGTATAGTTTGAAAGGACAAATATTGGATTTAAATATAAGGTGTTTAATAGTGAAATCAATTGTTTTCAAAATGGTTTATTATGCAAAGAAGAAATAGTTATTTTAACATGATATGTTTTAAATCAAAGAAGTAAATGTTTATTTTATTATTATTTAAACACAATTAGGGAATTAAAATTTGGGTTTAAATTTTATCTTTTGTTTGAAAGAGATGTTATGAAATCAGTTTTATTAAGGCAATAAATTACTGAATGTTAATGAAAGAAGTGGATTTAGGAAATTCAAATATAGATTTAATTCTTGTTTGATCACCCTTCTTGAAGGGACACTTTGTCTGTTTTCACTTTGGGGAATTTGTTTTAAGGGTTGTTAAGTCTTCTAGAAGGGATTTAACTTTTGGGGTTGCATTGTTATGTTAGTCAACTGTTGTTTTGCTTTGGGAAACATGTATAGAGGTATACTGATGTCTTACCCGATTTTCACGAATAGGGTTGGTTTGTGCCTCCTATGGAAGGAGTGGATTATGTGCCTTGTTTCCTCCAGTGTTTGGAGAGGGTTTTAAATTTTGCTGCCTCCTATGTTTGGAGTCAGTTTTCATTTTGTGTTCCTCTTAGAGTTGAAGTGGTTTTGTCTTATTGGATTACATGATTGGGGCCAGGTATCGTAAGAGGTCACCAGACAAACCTAATATGGGGACTGGGGCCTAAGAAGATACGTTAGGGAAACCCATGCAACTGTTGTGATGACACTCCTCCTATGACAACCGTGAATCAATTAGTTGTTTTGTGCAGTTGAACATTGTTGTCTAGAAGCATTGTAACTTATGTCTGTGATGTTGGAGTTGTACTTATGTTATTCTTATGGTTGTATGGTTCATGTGAATGGTTGGTTCGACTATGTTTTAGCCTGTGTCTAGAGGTAGTTGGTCTTCTATAGGTTTCCTTGTTACTATCTCCTAGCACGAGGGGTGAGCCTTTGGGTATCACATGGTTGGGAGGAACATGCACCTTAATCTGTTGGGTCATCTTCTAGTTCATGTGGACCAGATTTCCAGTTGGAGAGCTCGTGGGATCCAGTTCTTTCATGCTTTATTCCTTTCAGTTATTATGTAATTTATTACCCCTCATCTGTTATCGAGGTGGAAGATGTAATTTGTAACAATGGTTATTGGATATACCTCATTCAGGGAATGAGAGTGTAATCGTATTGTAAATTATTATTATTGGAATCATGAGGTATCTCTTATGCCTTGGATGTAATTTTATCATGTTTGGAAAGTATGTATTTTATTAAGTAATTAAAAGTGATGTTGTCAATTCATGTTTCTTGTTTGGGTCTTAAGTAATCTCAGTCTCGTAACCTTAGAGGTTGTTTGCAATTAGTACTGAACTTTTATGTTATTGTACTTAAACAAAAAAAAATTAGTGCATTTGTGTAGTTAATTGCAACTTCCTCTAGGGTTGCATGGCGGGGCATTACATAGTTCATAGGCACCAGAGGCTTTATCTCTTTGGGACTCCATTGAGTCCATCTCATCTTTTATGGTCTTTGTATAGCTTGGCCATTTCATGCAGAATTGAAATAATATTTTATCTTCTGACAAGCAATCCTATACACTCTTGAGATTATCTTGAAATTTGTTGTGTGTGGAAGCACACTTCTCAATCCTGTCCAATAATCTCTTCTCATTTACCTTTTTTTCCATCTCCTTCTCCAACTTCACCTTTAATCCACTAGAATACTCTTTGAAGGAATCAAGTAAAAAATTTAGATTCTCCATACCGAATAGAGAGTTATAAATACTTACTTCGGATATGCTCTCCTATAGAATCTTTACTGCTTCATCAATCATCTCTCCACTCTTTTGATGTGTCTCAAGTAAAAACTTTACATTCTCCATACTGAATAGAGAGTTATCAATACTTACTATAGATATTCTCTCTTGTAGAATCTTTACTGCTTCATCAATCATCTCTCCACTCTTTTGATGTGTCTCAAAAATTTCTTTTTGTACAGAAGTATGAAATGCATCATGCAATTGAAGCTTGTGTAGTAGACAAATTTGTAATTTCTACATGCCCCTATTGCATAATAAGTTGCAATAATTGGGCAGATACTACTGGTTGAAACTTTAATTGCATACCTAGCAAATTTTTCAAAGGATCTCTAGAGCGATTATCCAACTGACTTTGCTTTATCTTCTGCAACATTTTCCTTCAAAGCCTTTTCTTTGTCACCAGTATTAACCAATCTCTCTTCATCCTTCTCCTCTATATCTGACGAATCCTTAGACTTTTGCATATCATCCTTTTTTGTATCTTCATCCTCTTTCTCTTCATCGACAAATTGATCCTTGTTATCTGAAGCCATATTTATCTTCGAGTTGCCTTGTGCATCCTCTGCAATAACCTTAGCTTATGGACGAGGTGAGATATGTCCTATAGCAGTATCCTCATTTTATGTTTGTATAGCTTTTACCTCTATAGTGGTGTTTCCTCCTACTGGAGGAGCATTATCAATAACATCTTTATTTGCAATTTCATTTTCACCGGTAACTCCTTCCTTTGTAACATTTTCTTCCACTTCCGGAAGAATATCCTTTTCCACATCTTCTTCAACCCCATGCTCATGTTGAGTATCTTCTTGTTGTACTTCCTCTGCAATCTTCATTTTTGGAGCTGGCATGTAATCATGCATTTGATCTTCTATTTTTGGGGTCATTCCTAAACTTTTTTCCAACTCAACAACCTTCTCTATAGACTCATTCTGGAGCCTCTCAAGATCATTTTGATCTCTACTCAAAAGGGTGGTTACCCTTTGGTTAGTTAAAAATTTCCTATTATACACTTAAGCCAATGTGGCTTTTTTTTCATTTGATAGAGGTGCACTAATCTTTTCCATAGAAAATGCTCTCAACTTTTCCTCCTTATCAATTGCCTCCTATCTTCTTGTATATAGTGCATTCCTTAATTCTTCAAGCAATTGCTTCTCAATATTCTTCATATTAACTTCAAAAGTAATAATATACTTTACAATAGCTTCATCAATGGTAGCTTTATCTATGTTATCAACAGTAGTGTACTGGGCAATAGTTTCTCCTAACATCTCATGGTCATCAATCCCATTGAAAAAAGGATCGAGTTTCATAGGGTTGTGCCCTTGTCAGAGTCTTTTTCTTATTCTTGCTTTTGTCATCCGCTGTCTTTTTCTCTTTTCCAGATTCGAGCTTCTCCCTCATTTTTATTTTGTAT
The DNA here is from genome assembly GCA_007258455.2 of Sequoia sempervirens. Lineage (NCBI taxonomy): Eukaryota > Viridiplantae > Streptophyta > Pinopsida > Cupressales > Cupressaceae > Sequoia > Sequoia sempervirens. Next base: position 15,812 of record VDFB02224643.1, read on the forward strand.
CTTTATTTTTTAATTTCAACCTTAGGCTCACTATCGATATCTACGATATCAATATTTTGTTTCTTTGTACTTGCTTCACCTTCTAAAGCTTCTAATTTCCTCTTTCAAACCAATTGTGGTCCTTCTTCTTCATCTTCCACATTCACACCCATATGCTTTTCCCTTGTAGCTTTTGTTTTACCCTTCTCTTTGCAAGGCCAATTGGATATGTTGTCAAAGGTGTGTTCTCCTTCACCAGAGCACTTGCGGAAAATTTTCTTTTGTCTCCTACTACAAACTTAATCACAAAGGACTTTGGTGCAACCAAAGTAGTGGTAGTTTTTCTACAAGATCTTATGATACTTGATGATTCTCTCAATGAGCTAGACATGGATTTTTCCTTGTCAACTTGTTCTTTTGTGAGGCACATTGCCTCCGCAACTATTGAGGTCATCTTCTCAACAGTCTTCTTTAAATCTATTTTTGTATTTTCTTTAAATGCATCTCCATGGATTTGTCCTCATAGGTGCCATACCACTCCTGAGAAGTGTCCCTACATTTCCATAACATAAGGTCAACCAAACCGATTATTACATCTCCTTCAACCTCATATCCCATTTTTGGGATCCACACAAATCTAGGTTCAACAACATCCATTATGTAACAATATTTAAACTTACCATAAAAATAATGTCATTCTTGTTTTTTTCAACAACATGCTCTGGTATTCTCTCTCTTTCCTACATCTTTTCTTTAATTTTTTTTAAGAAACTCCAAAGAGAATTATTCTATGCATTTGAGCCTCCCAACCTTGTCAAATGATCACTGATCTGATGGGATATAGGTCTATCCTTTAGCCACACAATGTTCCTTGTACAAGGAACATCCTTCAGAAAGTAAAAATGGCAAACAAATAATCAAAGTGCCAAACTTGAAGGCATACTTAGAATCTTTGTCTTCTGCAGATTTTCCAAAAGTTGCAATCTCAATAGTTCACATTGATCATAGTCTTCACCCTTCTCAACCATCTCATATTTTGTATTGATGGTGGTCATTGATACTGAATTTTGTATCCTATCATCATTGAAGCATGCTTAACTGTCGGGTTTAAAAATTCCTTTATTGTCAATTCCCTTCTATCATACTTCACACCCATTCACTCCATCACAATTTCATTTTTCATTGACTTGAGCAGCAGAGCTGGTCCAGTTGAGCACAAACCAGTGACAACCCTAATAGCCTCTTTGTTGATCAAATGTGGTATATCCAACCAAAGCAACTTGTCATGAATGCAACTCAAAGTATATCTCACCCATTCATCTACATAACAAAAGATGGGGAGCCTATTCCAGACATCAAGTTTCTTCTCAACCAAAATCTCAAACTCTAATTTCAATTTGAGATTATTTTCAATGAGTTCTTTGTACCACACATTAATCAGCTTTGTATGATTATATTATTCCATCTTAACATGAATGTATGCCCTAACATCTTTTTTGTGTAAAACACCATATAGGATGGGCAAAAATGTAGCATCTAAATCATGCATCAGAGATTTGATAGGATGTCATTTAAATTTAGGGCACAAAGCATCTGTAACCTCTACAGTTTGTGGTGTATACATTTTTCCACAAAATTGAAAGTGTTTCTAAAACTAGGGAAAATAGAAATTGTAAAATACTTTTGAATTGCTTCTGGCTAGGGTATCGCTTGTACCAAATCTCAATTGCTTCAATCACTCCACTTCGTTCTTTCACTATTATGCTCTTCTCAAATGCCCATTTGCAAATGACTTAGATTGTGTATGAAAGTTACTAATAAACCTTTTAGAAATTGACCTAATTTCACATGAATACTCAAATTGAAAAGTTGGCAAAAAAAACCTAATTGTATGCACAGTCAATTTCAAATGCTCTGCAAATTTCCATATCACTATATTTTTCACTGATTCTTTCTCCAATAGGTCATGCATATTAACCCACACCTCATGCTAATGTGTTGTATTAGCACCACTTCTCTGGCAGGGGATAAAGAATTTTCTATTAATGCTCCCCTAAGAAAAATCTTTTTTATTTGTTTATGGAGGAAACATCTACACCAAATGCTAGTACAGACTCAGGCTTAGTTTCACCTTCTTCCTTCTTTTTCCAAATCTTGTCCATCTCTACTAGATCTGCCTTTTTCACCAGATCATTCTTCTTTACCCAGTTGTTCTTCTTCACATTCGTACATCTGCAAAACTTATAGATATGTCCAGGCCTATTGCAATTGTAACATATCAAATTCTTTTGAATAGTATTACTTCCATTCATTTTAGATGTGCATTGATTAGCTTTATAACCAAATCCATTCAATGCATAATAGTAGCCATTAAAAGATTGGAACCTTATACCATTGTTATAGCCTTATGTCCAAATCTATTGGAAAAAAAACATAAACCATTAAACGATGGGAACCTTTGTGCATTTGGTTGTCTAATAGGTGGTCATTTGAAGTCTCTCCTTTGATTCCAAACCTATTTTTAATTGTTCTTCTCATATTTTGAGGACTCTACGAGTTCTGTAAAAGACTCTTGGGACTCACAAGTCCTAGGGCTCGCCGAGTGTTGGAGAGTCCAGGCTAGGACTCCCAAGTCCTAGCGAGTGACTAGTGTGAGCCGTAGAGTCGGAATCTCGAGTTCCAACTTAATACTCTTGGCATCACTTGGAAACAATGAGTATGAATATTTAAAAATTGTTTTTGTTTGGTTTTTTTTCATTTGAAAGTTTGAATCTATGAATATGAATGATGAAATTTCAAATATTGAGTGTTTGAAGATTATATAACGTGTAATATTTGAATTCTAAGAAATTGATAATCAAATTAGGCTCTAATGTTCTCTAACAACATTAATTTATTTTTTTTCTATAAAACTATGGTTTTCTTCTTTGTCGAGTTTGCGTTGAGTCCTATTTTGGGCTGCCAAGTTTGAGATTTCAAACTTTGGTTCTTCTTGTCCTCATTCTTCTTTGTAGCCTGATTCGAATTTCGTTCTTTCTTTGAGCTTTCCCCTTTCTCAAACCTTAATCCTTCTTTGTCTTTAGATCCTTTCTAATTTGCAATCATTTCATCAAGGTTTGTAGAGTTCATCTTGAATTTGTCTTCATGACTCTTTGTTTTATTTAAATATGATCTCAGATTCATAACTTCTTCAAGCTTTGAACACTCCTCAAATTTTCTTTTCCCTTTGGCATTTAGACATTCTTCAACTCTTTTCTTTCTTCAAATTGCACCTTCAAACTGGTAATTGTTTCATTTCCATACTTCAACTACTCACTAACTTCCTTATGTCTTTCTTTGAATTTCCTGATTTGCTTTCTCAACTTTCTGATACATTCATCTACTTCTTTGGCATTTTTTTTTTAGATCTTTGTTCTCACTTTCAATCCTTTCCAAATCTTCAAGGGCTATTATGAATTCTCCCTTCATGTACATAGCTCATTCAATTTGTAGTAAGAAACAAAATAATGAAAACAAGCACATAACACAAAAAACACCAAACTTTTATGTGGAAAACCCAATGAGGGAAAATCACAGCGAGGATTAGCTCACAATATATTATAACCGGTTATAAGATATTACAGAATTGTTCACTACATGTGGACTCACAGTCCTAATGCACTCACTGCCCACAAAAAGAAAAAAATAGGAGTGGTGGCTCACAGCTAGAATTTGAATTGTTACAAATGCATCTACAACATAATGGAATATAGTTCCATTGAAGCTCAATATACTAATTTTACACTCTCCATACTGACCTGCACTAACACTTTGTTTTGCTCTACATTCACCTTATACTTGCACAATTCACATGAACTGCACATCACATCGCATATATCTCACCAAAACACTGAAAAATATATTACATATATATTTACTTCATCCACAAACACCTACAAAAATTAGGTCGGCCTAATAAGATGTATCACACAAAAGATAACTTGTCAACCTAATAAAATGTTTTACACAAAAGATAACTTGTTTGATTTCTTGAATAGCTTCAATTGTATTGCCATCAATTTTCTTATCTTTCACTACACACTTAGCATAAATATCCAACAAATTCTATACTATTTTTATTTATAGACTCACTATGCTGCAATTTACAATCTTCAATTTTCAAATGATCCATGTAAATAAGCAAATATATCTAGAAAATGGTGTTTATCACAGAACGAAATCAAAAAACGTAAAAGATTTAATCTTTCTATTTTTTAATTTACTTTATCTGCAATTAATATGGTGTTGCATCATGTATATTATTAACAAACCAATCATTTTTTGCAAAATGTTGTCTATATCAGCCAAGAATCAACTTTTCCAAGCTTTTCTAGGGATGGCGCCATTTTTTAGACAATAAGTTTAGCTAATGATGCATGGCAGTATGGATGGAGCGTGAATTTTGGCAAAAATGATTCCCTACATGCTACCTGCGAAATTCATATCGATGCATGGGGTTGGTACTCCAATGTCCTTGACTTTGATGGTGAATGTCAAATGATACTTTTGCTCCTTCTCTTCTGGCTAGACTGTTATCCATGCATTGTCATCTCTCCAATATTTACCGTACGAGGTTTTGGTATTCAATTGATAAACAACATTCTTGATGATGTTATTGAACAATTGACAAAAATATTTCCAACCAATAGGCTTGTTCTCGATTATAGTGAATTGTTTAGTTCAACTTACAAGCAATAAAAATGCTAGAGATATTCAATGATATCATCCACAACATCGAATAAGACTTCTTCAACTTGACAACTCATGAAATGTTAAATTTATATTTTATGGAAGAGACCAACTCATAAGACCTTTCTAACTCATTTTTTATTTTGAATGCATTTTATATTCAAGAGTGGGAAATAGTAAATCCATTTCATATAATATCTACTTTAGCCTTAATAATTCACCACTTTGCAATACATTGTATTTTATAAAATTTATTCATACTTATGCTGAATTAAATGTTGTTATCAAAGTAGCTCCAACTATATTGCCATCAATTTTGTTATCTTCTACTACACACTTAGCATAATTATCCACTAGAATGTATACTATTGTTATTTATGGACTCACTACGTTGCAATTTATAGTCTTCTATTTTCAAAGGATCCATGCAAAGGAGTAAATATATTTGGAAAATGGTGTTTATCCCAAAATGAAATAAAAAAAGGTAAGAGATTTGATCTTTCTAATTTTTAATTTACTTGATCTACAATTTATATGGTGTTGCATCATGTATTTTAATAACAAACTTATAATTTTCTTTAATTTTTTCTTTTTTTGCAAAATGTTGTCTATATCAATCAAAAATTAACTTATCCAAACTTTTCTAGGAATGTCGCCATTTTATAGACAATTTAGTTCTCCTAAGTTTTGCTAATGATGCCTGATGGTATGAGGGGTGGATTTTGGCAAACATGATTCTCTGCATGCAACCCGCGACATTCACATTAATGCATGGAGTTGGTACTCCAATGTCCTTGACTTTGATTGTGAACGTGAAATGATACATTTGCTCCTTCTCTACTGGCCAAATTGTTATCCATGCATTGTTATCTCTCCAACATTTACTGTGTGAGGTTTTGGTTTTCAATTTATAGACACCATTCCTAATGATGTAATTGAACAATTGACAAAAACCTTTCCAACCAATAGGTTGATTCTCGATTACAGTGAATAGTTTAGTTCGACATCCAAAGAATAAAAACATTAGAGATATTACAGGATATCATCAACAACATCGAATAAGACTTCTTCAACTTGGCAGCTTATGAAATGTTAATTTTATATTATAAGGACAAAACCAACTCTTAAAACCTTTCTAACTTATTTTTTATTTTGAATGCATTTTCTATTCAAGGTTGGGAAATAGTCAATCCATTTAATGTAATATCTACTTCACCCTTGATAATTTACCACCTTACAATACATTGTGTTTATTCATACGTATGTTGAATTAAATGTTTTAGAAAGACAAACAAAAAAAAATCTATTCACAAATTGGATTAGACCATGATACACCTCAATGTAGAAGTATTCCTCAGATTTCTAAAATAAACAACATAGGGAACTGTTTATAAAAATTAGAATCCCTAGAATAGATACATTTTCATGCATAACTTTTAAAACAACTAAAGCACAAAAAGAAACAAAAATTTACAATCTCATCTAAACTGCCAAAAGAACTAAAAATTAATTTACAATTTCCTCGTGAGTAGCTCCAACTGTATTTCCATCAATTTTCTTATCTCCGATGCACACTTAGCATAATTATCCAACAAAAGGTATACTATTGTTAATTATGGACTCACTATGCTGCAATTGACAGTCTTCCATTTTCAAAGGATCTATGCAAAGGAGCAAATATATCTAGAAAATGGTGTTTATCACAAAACAAAATCAGAAAACATAAGATATTTGATCTTTCTATTTTTTAATTTACTTTATCTACAATTTATATGGTCTTGCATTATGTATATTATTAAGAAACATATAATTTTCGTTAATCTTACTTTTTTTCCAAAATGTTGTCTATGTCAACCAAGAATCAACTTGTCCAACCTTTACTAGGGATGCTACCATTTTGCAGAAAATTTAGTTCTCCTAAGTTTTGCTAATCATGCATAGTGGTATGGGTGGGGGGCCGAATTTTGGCAAACATGATTCCTTGGGTGCAGCCTGTGACATCACATCGATGCATGGGGTTTGTACTCCAATGTCTTTGACTTTGATGGTCGACATGAAATAATACATTTGCTCCTTCTCTACTAGTCAGAATGCTCTTTGTGCATTGTCATCTCTCCAACATTTATTGTGTGAGGTTTTGGTGTTCAATTGATAGACATGTTTCCTTAATGATGTCATTGAACAATTGATAGAAACATTTCCAACCAATAGGTTTGTTCTCAATTGTAATGATTTCGACTTACAAAGAATGAAAATGTCAAAAATATTCAAGGATATCATCCACAACATCGAGTAAGACTTCTTCAACTTGGCAACTCACGAAATATTAAATTTATATTCTAATGAGGAGACCACCTCATAAAAATTTTCTAACTCATTTTTTATTTTGAATGCATTTTGTATTCAAGGGTGGGAAATAGTCAGTCCATTTCATCTAATATCTACTTGACCCTTGACTATTTCCCACCCTCAATTACAAAATACATTCAAAATAAAAAAAATGAGTTACAAAAGTTTTATGAGGTGGTCTCATTAAAATATAAATTTAACATTTCATGAGCTACCAAGATGAAGAAGTCTTACTTGATGTGATGGATGATATCTGTGAATATCTCTAACATTTTCATTATTTGTAACTTGAACTAAACAAATCAAGATAAAATTGAGAACAAGCCTATTGGTTGGAAATGTTTCTATCAATTGTTTAATGACATCATTAGGAATGGTGTCCATCAATTGAATACCAAAACCTCACATAGAAAATGTCAGAGAGATGAAAATGCATGGATAGTAGTCTGGCTAGTACAGAAGGAGCAAATGTTTTATTTCACGTTCACCATCAAAATCAAATACATTGAGTACCAATCTCATGCATCGAAGTGAATGTCACAGGTTGCAAGTAGGGAATCATGTTTGCCAAAATTCATCCCCCACCCACACCACGGTGTTTGATTAGCAAAACTTAGGAGAACTAATTTGTCTACAAAATGGTGGCATGCCTAGAAAAACTTGGACAAGATGATTCTTGGCTAACATACACAAAATTTTGCAAAAACAAAAAAATTAAAAAAATATTATAAGTTTGTTAATAATATACATGATGCAACACAATATAAATTATAGATGAAATAAATTAAAAAAATAGAAAGATCAAATCTCTTACATTTTCAGATTTTGTTTTGTGATAAACACCATTTTCCAGATATATTTGTTGTTTTGCACAAATCCTATGAAAATAGAAGATCGTAAATTGTAGCATAGTGAGTCTATAAATGACAATAGTATACATTATGTTGGATAATTATGCTAATTGTGTAATGGAAAATAAGAAAATTGATGGAAATATAGTTGAAACTACTCATGAAGAAATTGTAAATTAATTTTTAGTTCTTTTGGTAGTTTATATGGAATTATATATATATATTTTTTTTGTGCTTTACTTGTCTTAAAAGTTATGCATGAAAATGTATCTATTTTAGGGGTTCTAATCTGTATAAACAGTTCCCAATTTTGTTTATTTTGGAAGTTTAAGGAATACCAGTATATTTAGGTGCATCATCATGTAATCCAATTATGAATATAAGACTTTTATATTGTCTAACAAAACAAAATTTAACTCAACATAGGCATGGATAAACACAATGTATTGCAAAGTGGTAAATTATGAAAGGTGAAGTAGATATTACATGAAATGGATTGACTGTTTCCCACCCTTGAATAGAAAATGCATTCAAAATTAAAAAATAATGAGTTGGAAAGATTTTATGAGTTGGTCTCCTCCTTAAAATATAAAAATTAACATTTCATAAATTACCAAGTTGAAGAAGTCTTATTCGATGTTGTTGATATCCTTGAATATCTCTGACATTTTCATTCTTTGGAATTCAAACTAAACTATTCATCAGAATCGAGAACAAGCCTATTGGTTGGAAAGGTTTTTGTTAATTGTCCAATGACATCATCAGGATTGGTGTTTATCAATTGAACACCAAAACCTCGCAAAGTAAATATTTTAGAGATGAAAACATTTGCATGGATAGCAGTTTGGCTAGTAGAGAAGTAGCAAATGTCTCATTTCACATTCACCATCAAAGTCAAGGACATTGGAGTACCAATCTCATGCATTGATGTGAATGTCACAGGTTGCATGCAAGAAAACATGATTGTCAAAATTCACCCCCCACCCATACCACCATGCGTCATTAGCTAAACTTAGGAGAAATAATTATCTGTAAAATGGTGGCACCCCTAGAAAGACTTGGGCAAGTTGATTTTTGGCTAACATAGACAACAGTTTGCAAGAAAATCAAAATTAAATTTTTTTATAAATTTGTTAATAATATACATGATGCAACAACATACAAATTGTACATAAAAAAAATTAAAAATAGAAACACCAAATCTATTTTAGGGGTTCTAATCTGTATAAACCGTTGCCAAAGTTGTTTATTTTAGAAGTCTAAGGAATAGCTCTATATTGAGGTGCATCATGGCGTAATCCAATTTTTGAATGGAAGACTTTTATATTGTTTGTCTAAATCACCATTTAATTCAACATAGGCATGAATAAACACAATGTATTGCAAAGTGGTAAATTATCAAGGGTCAAGTAGATATTACATGAAATGGATTGACTATTTCCCACCCTTGAATAGAAAATACATTCCAAATTAAAAAATTGAGATAGAAAGGTTTTATGAGTTGGCCTCCTTAAAATATAAATTTAACATTTCATAAGTGTTCAAGTTTTTGAAGTTTTATTCAATTTTGTGGATGATATCCTTGAATATCTCTTATGTTTTCAATCTTTGTAAGTCGAACTAAACAATTCACTATAATCAAGAACAAGCATATTGGTTGGAAAGGTTTTTTGTCAACTATTAAATGAGATCATCAGGAATGGTGTCTATCAATTGAACACCAAAACCTCACACAATAAATATTGGAGAGACAACAATGTGTGGATTAAAGTCCGGCCAATAGAGAAGGAGCAAATGTATCATTTCATGTTCACTATCAAATTCAAGAACATTGGAGTACCAACCCCATGCATCGATGTGAATGTCACAGGTTGCATGCAAGAAATCATGTTTACCAAAATTCAACCCCCACCCATACCACCATATGTCATTAGCAAAACTTATGACAACTACATTGCTTGCAAAATGCTAACATCCCTAAAAAAGCTTGGACAAGTTGATTCTTGGCTGACATGGCTGACATAGACAACATTTTACAAAAAAAGAAAAATTAAAGAAAAATATAAGTTTGTTAATAATATACATGATGAAACACCATATAAATTGTACATAAAGTAAATTAAAGTATAAATTATAAATTAAATTGTAATCTATAAAGTATAAATTGATTATATTGACTACATATTTGTGTTGGGTTGCTAATACATCAAACATAACTGCTTACTATACATAAGGGACCCTCTCTTAGGTACGCCACTCCATGATGGATGCTTAACACCTGTCACATGGAGCCAAGAGGGATGTAGCATATGCTCTTGGGATTAAGATAGGATGTGGATGTGATGAGGGGGAATGGTGATAGGACACCTCATTGGGTATGCCACTCCATAGTGGATGCTTAACACCTGCCACATGGAGCCAAGAGGGATGTGGCATCTACTCTTGGGCCCAAGGTTGAGGGTCTCTTGGACACCCTATCAAAACAACCTATCCCAATTCACTAAGAATGGAATAACAAAGAATGTGAAAGTCATTTATGAACTAATTTTATCAACTCTATCAATTGTAATATAAATTGATAGGGAGGTTGGATGAATCAATCACTGATTCATGCTCTAGGTCTTGTTTGGAAGACCTCTAAGGTGTCTCACTCCACCACTTAAACCTATAGGACCTTTCCTTACTTAGGATCCCCTGGTCTTGCCTTGCCAACCCCAACTACCAACATAATTCCTCCCACCAAGTCCACCTTGGTATAATCTTGCAACTCTAAACTTAGCCCTTAATCCACCCTAAAGGCTACAATCCTCCAAAATCTTGAATTTAACTTTGTAGGGGTATGGAGGTGTTTATAATGACTTCAATCCATCCTACTTTGGTTCTTGAGGGTCCACCTAGCTTCATTTCAAAGTCGCTTCCACCAAACCCTCATTTAGGCCTAAAAGGCTACTAGCCCTAGGAGCCCCAATTAGGCCTCCTTTTCCAAGAAAATGGGGTTTTTTCAAAATATTTCCAAAGAACACCCCAAATTTTTCTTGGGATTCTTGGTTCATGTGCCCACCTCTTGCAACTCTAAACTTAGCCCTTAATCCACCCTAAAGGCTACAATCCTCCAAAATCTTGAATTTAACTTTGTAGGGGTATGGAGGTGTTTATAATGACTTCAATCCATCCTACTTTGGTTCTTGAGGGTCCACCTAGCTTCATTTCAAAGTCGCTTCCACCAAACCCTCATTTAGGCCTAAAAGGCTACTAGCCCTAGGAGCCCCAATTAGGCCTCCTTTTCCAAGAAAATGGGGTTTTTTCAAAATATTTCCAAAGAACACCCCAAATTTTTCTTGGGATTCTTGGTTCATGTTCCCACCTCTCAAGGATTTTTTGGGTCTTGGGTCCCAATTGGTTGTACAAAGCCCTAACTTAAAAATGAGCAATACTAGGGTTTTTAAGCCCTTTTCTGACTTCTCTCCAATCTGCTAAGTTCTTTCCTCACCAGATGGATTGATGGAGTTTATTCCTGCTTACCAGGTCTTGGCAAGACTCATACCTACCTTCTCCAAAAGGGAATTTGTCAAGAATTTGACACCCCTACAAATTAAGTGCTCTACACTAAAGTCTTCCTAGTCGGGCACTTCCCTAGCTCGCCTAGGGCAAGACTTCCATAGTAACTCCTATGCTTTCAAAGAAACTAAACCCTACTATATTTACAGCCATGGAGTCTAGTCACTATTCCCAAAGGGCCGTACAATTTGTATAGTGGGAAAGTGAACTAATACCCCATTCTTCATAAACTGCCTGGTTCAGACCAGCAACAATAAGAAAACAAAACTATTTACAAAAAATTCTTGAAATTGAATTAGAAAACTATCTAAATTCCACACAAAGCTTGAAGAACAACTACTCTAAATCCTATACAAACTATAGTGCCATGTTCAATTCATTAAAGCAGCACTTCAAAGCAAAAAATAGAAAATTCACACTCAATCACAATTGTTTTCTTGAATTCAAAAACTTCAACAATATCAAAATTCTTCCAACCCTTCCTCCCATGTCGAGGTCACCCCTAAATAGGGTCTCAAAATAGTTACCTTCTCCTTTGGACACACCTAGGCCACTTGTAGCCTCCATTGAGCTTTATTTGCAAGAATTTTAAAAGAAACTCCTAAAAGGTCAAAATCTCACTTGAGAAAAAACCTTAAGCCTATCCAGTGGTCAACATGACCTTCATCAGATGATCAACACCCAATCAAAAATGCCACAAGGCACCACCATAAATGAACATGAATAGATGTTAAGTTGGCCTTAACAAATTGCCAAAACATGACCTTCTAGACAAATTATGGTAACCTATGGGTGCTCCTGCACCATAAATGCTAACTAACTCATTTAGTGAATGAAATAACAAAGAATATGAAAGTCATATATTAACTGATTTTATCCACTCTATCAATTGTAATATAAATGTTAACTAACTCATTTGAAGGTCTTCAACAGGTAACAATAACACTCATCCTAATCTCTTTGATATGTGTTCTAATTTTATAAGTTCTACTTTATAAATGTCTCTAATTATGTTTTGCAGGAATACTATCTAGTAAAGATACAGGTCCTAAAACTCAATTACTCATTTTAGTATTGGTGAATTTAAGTTAATTTAGAGCTTTCATAAGTAGGGGACATTACACAAGATGTCCAAGCTCCTTTGGAACAGAACTTGACTAAAGATTTCTTGAAAGATTCCTATAGTACAAAATTTCAATTAAAAATTTAACAAACAATCATCCTCAGTCTAATGCAATTTCCCTTTTCAATAACATGAGTTGGGATGGTCTCTTTATTGATGTCAAGAGGCAGAGTTGTATAACAAGGAAATTGAAGAGGATTTTGATTATGATGGAGGCATCGAGACTGATGAGGGTCGATGTCATGAAGGAAATGTTGATGATATGGTAGAGGTTGGTTCATCGAAAGGCCAGGCATTTTCTAATCCTTTTTTCTTTCGCTTTAAATTCCCTCGAGCTATAATGGATTACATTTTTTTTCATCAAGGTATATTATTTTATTTATGTTGAATTTTTTGTTCAAGCTTGCAATGAGTAAAAACATGAAGTAGTGGGTGGCAAACAAGTCTATATCTTTGTATGTGAGGATTGTGCAAAAAAAAGAACTCTACACTGGTCTCACTAGGATTATAATATCCATAGAAGGGATAAGCACAACCTTCCACCTATTTTGGAACAAAAGCGCAAGTAAGATCCATCTGGGTTACCAAAACGAAATCCTCCTCCCCCTAAAAAATAAAAAATGTACAATGAAAAGAGGACAAATGATCTTGAAAAATGTATGACAATACTTTCTTTTTCTCCAACTTCTGCATTATGTCCTTGCTCATGTTCTCAACAGATTCAAGAGTGTCGTAAACAACCATTATTGCATTAATTTTTTCCTTTCCTTCCTCTTAGAACTCAACTATATTTTTTCCATTCTTGCTTCCCTTCTTCCCAACTCTTCTTGGCTAGGCCAAGCATTTTTCTCTAAGAATCAAATTCCATCAAAAGTTCTTCACCATCATTTGGAGTGCAGGGTGTCAAATTTAACTTTGAAGCTTTATCTGCACTCATCAGGGCATTGGAGATAGGCATGAATTGGAATTCACCAGATCCTTAAGATGACCAAACTACATTATAACCTTCTCCTTTTGAACTTGTTGTTGGAAGAACTGCTCATGTAAATTTTCTATAGCAGACCTTGTGCTTCCATCCAAATCTTGTGTTAGTT
>VDFB02224647.1:0-10766 GCA_007258455.2 Sequoia sempervirens
TTTTGGGAAGGCTTTAAAACGACTTAAGCCCCATCGCTCTATCTAGGTTGGGGCCCCTTTTGTTTTATTATTTTATTTTCTTCAATCTAATCCTTATTTTTCCTAAGTATTTTAGAGTTGGTCTCGTGTTCTCGCTAAAACAACTTATGCGTCATTGTTTGTCATCGAATCTAATGATGTCCCCTTATTCCTTTATAGGAGAGGGCCCAAGAGTCGCAGTAGCCACTTTTCTCAGCATGTAGCAATTGACTGGAATATCATAGAACCTTTTTTTTTTTTTGAAATGTAGATTGGTCTCTTATTTATCTATAACTAAGGTTTGGAGGCGTGACTCATCATGCAACTCACCACATCGGCAGATCTTTTGAGAAGTGTCTAAAATTTGACTTTTTAAAGGTTCAACCAAAATTTAATCATGGAACCCCTAATAGTTGAACAAAAAAAATTCATTTGTTGTTTACAGGGAAGAATATGACATTTTTATGTAAATTAAAAAATTAATATACAACCTAAGTGGACCAAATACTTATTGATAACCATAAATATTTGATATCTCTACCTTTATATTCAACACATATGAACTAATAGTTGAACACAAAAAATCTATTTTTTGTTATAAAAACAACACATAATGATTTAAAATACAACTTATATTGAACAAAAATGGACCAATAGTTGAACATTAAAACTTTTTGAAAATCCTTCACATTTAATGGGAAAATACATGTTATTTATTGTGCTCACCTTTTATATTTGTGATAGGAAAAACTATTAATATAAAATTATCCAATGCTTGTACATTGCTACCCCAATTATTGTACACATAAGAACAATATTTTTTCACTATGATAACAATACTTGTTTCAATGAGTCTTATTTTATTAAATGAGCATTTTTTTTTTTAAATGATATACTTATAGTGGAGAGTTGTGATATTTTATTTGAAACAAAAAAATACTTATTTCACTTTTTCATGAATGTATTTATGTTTTTTTCATATAACATTTAGAGGTTCTCATGTGTTCAAGTATGGGTCCATTTTTTATCAACATTTGGTTTTTTCTTTATTTACATTTGGACTGTTTATTTACAATATATAGTATAAATATGTGGTAAGACTGGGTATTATCATCATGATTGAGTGTGCCCTCTCCCCTAATAAATGTTTTTATTTTGCAGAGGGACAAGTTTGCATGGTCGTAGATCAATCGTCGTGTGATCTCAGTCATTCCCCGCCATCCCACGATGACCCCACCAATTGATCGTGATATCAGGGGTGAGCGCCATGTGTCTCATCCGGTGAAGCTGAAGGAATGATAAATACTTTGATGCGTCTTTAATACATTATGTCGCGGGTTACTAAAGCAGTTATAAGATGCACGTGTTTTAAATCAATGGAGATGTTATAATCTCAGTAGAAAGGTGCTTGATGGCTAATAACAAGCCTGGTGACTGTGTTGAACAAACAGGATTGCCGATGGTTGAGATCCACGGTTGCCCACCATCGCGTGATCAAAAGTTGTGAGTTCTTTATTGAATGCGATATCACGGGCGGGTGCCACATGGATCTCCTTGGCAACAAGTAGTATGGTAAAAAACTGATATATTTATTTTATTTTATTTATTAAATACTTAATAGCATATATATTATTTATTAATAATATATATAAAATATGTCAAGAGATATCCTTTTGATGCATCTATTGTAATATTATAAAATAGGTGCCTTGACAAAGATATCTCTTGGCGTATTTTGTATATATTAATAAATAATATGTATATGCTAGTAGCATTTGTAGCACAACATGAAAGACAAGATTAGAATTACTTTTAGTTATAGAATTATAATCCTAACCCTTCTAATTTTTAAAATCCATAAAATATTTATTATCTATTTAGTTTTACTAATTATCTAATACAATTAAATTAAATTAAATTAAATATTCATTTTATATTAATTAAACAATTATTAATTAGAATTTTAGAATAAATTAAGAAATAAGATCTATATAAAATCAACTTTTCTATTTTTTTTCTTTGTGTCCAAATCATTTCATTTTCTAAAATTATACTAAATTCTAGATATTATAATTAAACACAAAACTTTATTCTATTCTAATCCTAACCCTATTTGGACTCTAACCCTTACCCTAATTAAACACTAAATCTAATTGTAATTGACCACTAAGCATAATTGAATTCTACCCCTAACCCTAACCCTAACTCTAACTAAACCCTAAACCTAACTCTAATCAAACCCTAACCCAAACCTACTTGATTCATAATTCCAACCCTAACCCAAACCCTAATTGAACTTTAAAACTAAACTTAATTAAGTATTAACCCTAATTGAACATTAATTGAACAAGAGTCCCACTGTACCATAACCCTAACTTTGAACTATAGTTGAACCCTAACTTAACCCTAACACTAATTCTTATCCCATCTGAACCTTAACCCAACCTCTAACTCTGACCTTGACCCTATTTGAACTCTTATTGAATTTCATAACTCCATTAAACCCCCAACCTCATCCTCAATCGTAACCCAAATTGAACATTAATTGAACCCTAAACCTAACCCTAAGTGAACACTCATCCTAATTGAACTCTTAACTTTTTAGTTGAAAATATTGAAGTGCCTTAGATTTTCCCATTCATCATCATTTATCATTCAATTCCTAATAGAACTCCAAAAATGTATACTTTTATAATGTTTTAATACACACCTAATAGTAAGGGTTTAGAGTTTAAGGGTTAAGGGTTTCATGGCTTAGAGTTTAAGGTTAAGGGCTTGGCCAATGGTAGAGGGGAGAGAGATAGAGAGAGGAGGAGAGAGAGAGAGACTTGAGAGGGAGAGGGGTAGGAGGAGAGACTTGAGAGAGAGAGAGGTAGAGGGCTTAAGGGCTGTATGGCTTAGGGTTATGGGTAGAGGGGAGTGAGTGAGTGAGAGAAAGACCCAAGAGAGGGAGAAGGGGTAGGAGGGAGAGACTTGAGATAGAGTGAGTGAGTGAGTGAGTGAGAGAGTGAGTGAGTGAGGAGTGAGAGACCCTGTGAGAGGGAGTGGTGCTATGAGGAGAGACTTGAGAGAGAGAGAGAGAGAGATAAAAGGAAGGGAGGGTTATGGCAGAGGGTAGAGGGTTTAAGGGTTTAGGGTTTAGGGTTTAGGGTTAAGGGGAGAGAGATACAGGGAGTGAGTGAGTGACCCATTTACAAATTATTCTTTTATTCTTCGTCAGTTAAATATTTAGTTACCCATTTACCATTAGCAAAAATGACCCAAGAATTTAATAGAATGGACTACTCATATAATACCTTGCATTATGGAGCTCAATTCTCTTATATATTACTACTTATTAAATCCTTTGTAAATAATTGTAAACTTATGACTCCATTTAAGCATTTAATTGATTTTCTTGAATCAAAGCAAAAGCATAGACACACAATTGAACAAATTCTCAAAAGAAGAATGACAACGTCATTAACATTTCATTCAAAATTCACTCAAATCCACATAAGGAGAGAAAATATATTAGAATTATACATTTATTCATGCTTATAATTCATATCTGCATACAATTTAAGATAATATGCATATATTCATCCAAAACTCAAAATAGGCTATCTATTTTATTCCTATCTTTCTACCCATATATTCAACTCAAAACCTAGCTAGAGCTTTCATCAGTTCTCTCCCTACAAATGAGCCTTGAATTCCCTTTTATATGAAAAGGGAGCAACAATCTTCGGGCTCAAATGTAATTTCACCACAAATTTTCATTTGAACAAAATCCCCATTGCATTTGACTTTCATTTCAAAACTTCCCACATGTTGAATCTGCAAAACATAGTGCATGAACTGGGGAAAGATAAAGTTGTAACTACCATCAGAAAAGGGAACACAAATTTTCATCAAAATCCCCTTTGTTGCTATCTATGCAAAAAAACCAAGCAACCAAATTGCCACAAAGGCACACAATCGACATCAAAATGTGCCACACAAACAGAACCAACACCACCAACAACAAAAACATCATCAACACAAAAATTTTCATCCCACATAGCAACTTCTTATTTACCCGCCACCTTGCCCTTACCAACACTAAGACCCCAGTATACACACCTGCTTCTAGTTGTTGCTAGAGGAGGAGAGGAAACCTCAGCATCCTCTTCTTTCTTGTCCTTTCCCAATATGGTTCTAGTCTGTCCGCTTGGGGTTTTAACAGTCAATGGCACCAAAGATATTACTTCCTCATCAGAGGGAAAACTATGATTGAAGCGAGGTAAATACCGACAGTAGTCAGAGTTGGTCTCAGTTACATCATTAGAAGTGTTGCTTGTAAGGTCAATGGGAGAGTGTTGGCATCCAGAGGAGCCATGCCCATACCTTATTTTCCTACCGACACTAGTAATAGAGCACACTGATTGCTTGCCTTTGTCGTCTACTAGTTGATCAGCAACATCCTAGAATTGCAACCTTCTACTGTATCTAGTGGGCACAAGCCTGGGCTTGTCAACCAAAGCACCTTCCTGAATAGCAAGATCAAGCTTTTGTGAGCTCAAACGAATAGACCTCCTTACTGACTTACTCATATTCTCTTGTCAGACAAGCACTCAAACTTGATTAGACTCAGCCCACAAAGTGCTCTAACTGCTACAAGAATGACACTATTAGCATTTAATTCCTCTTGTATTTATTGTGCGAGGTAATGGAAACCTTCATCAATGCTTAGTAAAAATGCATGTGCAAACATGGCAATTTGGCGGCGTATGTACTGTCACCATTTAACTTGAGTTGCATGAGAATCCACAGATCACCCTTCATGATTTCCAACAACAACATCTTCACACAGATTGAGATCGATGTGACTACACAAGAAAGGAATAATTCATTAATGCTTCACCAGTTGTACGATAAAATGACCACCATGTGCCATTTTCCAACTTTGAATACTGCCTGTTGATCTCCTGAAGAGTTGGTAGATCAAACGGTTTATCTCGGGCTAACTCAGTTTGACATTCAATGAAGCATCGTTCACCTTCCTCATGACCAATAACATTAATCCATCTCAGAAACCAACTACCATGTTGAAAAGTCCTATGCACTTTGCAAACTGAATGGCTAGAGCTATGCATCACAATCTTATTGACCTCGCGGCTTCTAACCAACCTTCATCTTCCTCCTGCAAGCTAGTAGGGAACAACAAAGATTTACATTAGCTTTTGATCTTGGTTGTCGATCTAAAACCATAGGTTATGAGCTCAATAGTGGAGATTGGGCCCCACATTCCATACAGGACACACATCTTCCTTTCGCTGACCTCGCGCCAAATAACAGGGTGACACCTTAGGTCTGCGAGTTGGCAGGGTACGATCGAGATCTTCTCCCATATCTTCGAATTTGAAAAACCTGCACATTGCACGGTTAGTATTTAATAAAAGGCTTTGGCTAAGCCGTCAGTGACATGACCATTAGGGTTAATGGCTTAGGCTTACATCACCGGATTAAAATTAAAACCCAACTTTGATTTTAATACTTTATTTCCTCCACAGGGTTTTATTTCCTATGTCTTGGTTCGCCCCATGTTTCATCTTTTAAAAAACAACTTATGTCGTTGTTTACCGTTGGCCTAGTGATGTCCCCTCGTCCTTTATAATGATTTTTTTATTTTGTATAAGGGATCGAATTCACGCTATCATTGATTAAATTTCCTTTGGATATCAACAGTTGCCCGCCATCGCGTGATCGGAAGCTGTAGGATTTTTACCGATTGCAATATCGCGGGCGGGCGCCACATGTCCTTATGGGGGATGAAATTGCACGATCATTAATCAACTACCATTTGATCTCAGCCATTCCCTGCCATCTCGTGATGGCCCCACCATCGATTGCGATATCACAGGCAATCGCCACATGTCTCATCTGATGAAGCCGAAAGAATAAAGGAAATATCGTGGAACATTAATCTGGCCTTAAATACATTAAAAGGTGGGTTACTAAAGTGCAATTAAGATGCACGTGATTCAAATCAACGGATGTGTTATAATCTTGATGGAAAATCTGCTCGAGGGTTAATGATAGGGCCGATGACTGTGTTGAAGGAACGAGATCATTGATGCTCAAGATCTACGGTTTCCTACCATCGTGTGATCTGAAGTTGCAGGATTTTTACCAATTGTGATATTGCGGGCAACCACCACGTGAATTTCCTTCATAGCGTATGGTATGGTGAGCCACTTATGGCCATGTTGGCGATTGTGTCAGCTTATTTTGAAGGTAGTCGTCGATGATTTGATCAAAATGAAGGATCAACGGCTCAAATTTAAATCTACATCAAATATGGTTGGAGTCATTTGTGCAGCGTACGAGTGAGCTTTAATGGCGGATGAGACATTTACTAGCACAATTTGATTGAAGTAAAATCAATTCTCCTGCTTTATGTGTGTCACAAAGCATTCAGGTATTTTGCGAAGCAGTTTCAGAGCCGAGAGCAAGGTTGTGAACTCTGACAACCAGAATTTGGGAATTTTGTGAAAAGAGTCGTGAGTTAATTTATGTGTTTCCCGGTCACTCTGTGCTTGAATTAAGGAAAATATTTGTTGTACTTATCATAGGGCTTGTTGATAAACACTTTAGGTCTATATTTTATTTAAATTGTGAGAAATTACAATATTTTTTTCTATAATTTCATATCTCTGGTTAGTCCTAGCTATTTGAAGTGTGAAGTTATAAGAAGCCCTAGTTTGTCCGAGATGGCACCACCCAAGCAACATTCTATCTAGATTGACTATTTAAAAAGAAACATGTATGATGATTTCCTAGATCAATTGCCCTTGTCAATGAATGATAGAAAGAAGGGATTGGTTATGATGTGAGGGAAAATCATGGGGGAGGGGTTAGTATACAATTGTTCCAACATAGTTGATGCTAGGGTTCCTCTCACGGGTTTGGAAATGTTTAGATTGTGGTATGGACAGAGGAATTTTTCTCACCCTTTTTCAAATGGATGGATGTATGATATGGGGAAGCTGGTGGTACCGAATATTTTCCCTGATGTAGACCTATTTAGGGAAGTAGCTGCAAGATATGACCCTGTCACACAGGTAATTAGGGATAATGATGGAAAGGTTTTGTTAAGCATTAACAGAGATGATATTCAATAGATTTTTGACTTGAGTGAGCCGAGTGAGGACTTGGTGCCTATCAACCTTGAGGAAATAAAGCAGGAATATGCAAAGTTGAAGTCTCTTTTCAAAGCTAAATTGCTTCCACCTCATCTGGCTAGGGTAGGAGGTTCAAGATTTCATATCAGCCCCAGTGACCAAGAACCTTTCAGATTAAATTATTTTGCAAATCATTTCCTGGCCACTTTTTATTCATTGTGTCAGATTTTGGGTTTCATTCTTGGTACAGTGATGCCCATTGCATACATGTTCATGGGGGTGCAAATACAACACCCTAACTTGTTTGTCACATATGACTTTGCTTCTTTCTTGGCTGAGAGGATGCATGAGGGGCTGTCAAAGCTGCAGAAAAATGATACCGGCACTCAATTCTTTTGGTATTATATGTTGATGCATATGTTTTTATTCAAGAATGTTGACTTCTTCTCTGAGAAGATGAAATTAAGGCAATCAGTTGATGGAGAAAGATTGCCAATACAGATATGGGCTGCAGATTTATCTTGTAATAAGGAAAGCACTAGTTATGTGCAATTTGATAAAAAAAAAATATTCTAGATTGAGGGCTAGATTGATGGTGAATGTACCTAGGACTCCTGAGGAATTACATGATTTCCTTAGGCCAAAGGGGAGGAAGCCAGAATTAAAAGTCAGCCATAACTAGGGTGACATTATCCCATACCCATTCAACATTGTTTTGAGGGTATATGGTTTTCAAGGAGCCCCTCATATACTGCCATACAATGTACCACCAAGAGTGGGGTTTGTAGAAGTTATGTGGCAGATAGGTTGCATCCATGAGGACAACCTCACGGGGAGTGGGTAAGGGAACATTTTTCCCTGATTATACAGTGGTATCTATTTTTTCCTTTTCAAAAGGAGGCTAGGTGCACTTTGAGAATTATTTGAGGATTATCATTTGAGATGTGGTCCAAAGTGGAAACATGATCCTAAGGGTTTCTTTACCCTTTTTAGACAAAGAATAAAGGCTGGCAAGTTTGTGCATGAGTTCAACTTTCCTAAGGACCTGATCAGAAATGAGTTTGACCTAAATAAGTAGGAGTTGAACAAGGAGAAATGGATAGCTTATGATAAGCTATTATATATTGTGCACAACATGGATCTGGAATATGATCCACTGTTGGAGTTCAGTCCCCACCATAAGAAAATTCATTTTCTGATGGAGAACTTCAAAGAGATTATGGGAACTTTGAGAACCAAAAAAGTAAACTTGGAGTTGAGTCTGGGTGTACAAGAACAAGGTTCCAAACCATTTGAAACAAGGCCAGCATACCAGCCTACAGAAAAGTGGCCCATTTACATGAGAAAAAAGGATAGCAGCAGTGATAAGGAAGAAGTGGACAGAAAGAGGAAGCAAATTATGAAGTTTCCTTCACAACCAGGTCCAAAATTCAAAGTGCCTGGGGTAATTAAGATCATTGATTTAGAGTCATCACCAGAAGATAGTCCCCCATCACCACCATCTGATCCAAGCCCTAAAAGGAAAAGAACTAATCAACCACAAGAGAGTTTGATGGATGAAATTACTGTTACTAATCAGGACATTCAGGTTGGTATGCCTTCCCCTCCTAGGCTAGTTGAATTGGTTGTATCTGATTTAGATATGAAAGGAAAAAGTGTACAAGATGCAAGAATGGAAGCATGTAAGGAGTTTCTAGATGAAAATGCATTTGTAAAGACTCTTGTATTCTTGCAATTGGTATGGAGGATGAAGTTTGAATAATATCAAAATAAATGTAAGGAGAGAAGATAACTAAGACCTGACAGGTCAGACCAGGAGAATGATGAGAAAGTGAAAGCTGAATTAGGAAGAATTTGAGAACATCACTCCTGAGGAAGGCAGAAAATTGGTGAGTTGGGTTGGTGTATTGATTCTACCTAAATGGGACATTGCAGATGTAGTGGTCTTTAATGCTATTATGAATTCCAAGCATCCCTTGCAAGAATCTAAATAAGAAGTCAAGGCAGCACTTCAGGATTCTGCTTTCAGTGAAGAGTATGAAATCTTGGCAATTTGGGCATTGTCCCCACAAGGGAGAAAGCCAAATATTACAGACATTAATCCAAATTTTAGAGGGGGATTAATAATAAAGAGAGCTTCAGAGACCTCAACCACCGAGGCCACTAGTTTAACTGTGAATGTGGCCAAATTGGCCCAAAAGTCTGTTGAAAGGGAGGAGGCTGAAAAGAAAAGCCTAATGGAGAAGTATAACCTTTTTATTGAAGAATACAACAAGATGCAAAAGAGGAATTTTGAGTTGCAAACTGAGGTGGAAAGGCTCGGGTATAGACAGATTGGGGAGACATCAAGTGCTCCAGGGACCAGTACATTACCTTCCACAGTAGGGTTAGTGCCTCTTGCTTCTCCAATTGTTTCCACACCAGGGTCTCCCAGTCAGAATCCTTCTTTCACCCCTTCTTTAGAGGAAATTGATGAAGAAACAGAGTGCTCTATTGATCCTACAAAGAAGTAGCTCTTGCAAAGAATTGATGAGTTACAGGAATCTTTGAGGGTAAGTGACGAAAGATCTCTTTCAAAGAAAAAAGAGATTGTTACTACTGTTTTAAGGAATTTGAATGAAAAGGTTGATAATAAATTGCTATCTATACATTCTTTATATTCTTTGCTATTAGATGCAATAAAGAATATTGATAGGGATCAGGAGGTAGTGATACCATTGATTGAAAATTGGATCCCTAGGGCCAGTGATCTGGATGTCATGTATAAGGCCTCAAGGTTTGATACAAACAATAGGCCCCAATCATTAAAGCCTACTCAAGTGTTAGTAAAATAATTGCAAGGTTTTCAGACCTTACCAGATGACTTGAGTAGGAAGATTAGGTAGTTGGTGAAAAAATTCAATGATTGGGGTAACACATTGTTACCTGATATAATCGATGACAAGGGGAAAATTGGGTCATACCAGCAGTGGCAGGCTCAGGCAGGTGAGGTCATCAATGATCAAATTACATTAATTTGTGATGACTCAGATTATGACTTGTTGGTGAGTTGTATGGATAAAATCATTAGTACCAACTCATTTTTGGAATCTTTTGAAAGATATGCAAATCAGGTAGCAGTAAAATACACACCTTATAATGCCAAGGTGAATGAGGTAATTAATTTTGACTGGCCGACTGATGAAGAATATCAAGGTTGGGTAAATAAATATTTGACTGAGGAGGAATAAAAGAATGAATTACTAATGGGTGGAAAATCAGATGTTGCAATTACAACGGCCTCTAATTTTTCTTTGATGGTGGTCTCAGTGTGGGTTTCTTGTGGTTTTTTGTTGTTGCCTCAATTTTCCTCAGCTTACATGATGAACGGGAATATTCTCCAGGGTGATGGTTATTGTAACAATTTTTGGAATATCACCATATGCTTCATTTGGCTAGTGACATGTGTACTTTCTGGCTTGATGCTTGTTTGCTCCTTCATTTTCTATAAGAAGGATTTCAAGGCCAGAAGTATGGGTTAGCAAGTTAGATAATTTTTGGTCTATTCTAGGTGAAGTTGCAGAGCAAATTGTAAAGTCTGATGATTTTAGAAAGAAATACAAT
>VDFB02224649.1:0-13492 GCA_007258455.2 Sequoia sempervirens
AGCTCACCAACATATGGCCCTAGTCCTTTGCCACCCCCATCACCCTCCTCATCATCACCATCATCACTGCTATCCCCCTCCTCGCTGCTCTCCTCCTCCTCCTCCCCCTACTCCTCCTCCTCACCCTGCTCCTCCTCCACCTCCTCTCTTCATCACCTCTACCCATGACCTCTTGCCTCCCCCTCTGCTAACAATGGTGTTGGATCATCTGGAATCATGATTCCAAGGAACAAATGTGTAAGCATATACATGGCATAATCTATTGATATCGTTGCATCGGTGATCTTTGGATGCACCTCCCAAATGATGGTCAGTAACGCCTGATAGTGCTCGACAACTACATTATAAGACAAACATAGCCCCCACTCTATCACATCTTGTCGTCATCGTGCATAATGGGCTACCCACTGGGGCATGGTCTAAACCCAACCATACTATCTTAGAACTCTTAGTAGCATGAATCTCTTAATGATGAAGTGAGTTTGACCAATCAGATACATGGACTGAAAAAAATATGGCATCTTTGTATCATCCTCAAGCCACTGCTCACAATCAACATATGGCTGCCATACCACTTCCTCCAGATCATCTAGTGCCCTCCTCCAATACTCTAGCTTGCCCAGCCTAGGCTAAGCAAGTTGACCTACATAGATGTGAACATAGGGCCTCATGGCTGGCCCCTATCTGTCTCCCACAGGCTGACTGATTGTTATATGCTCCTAGGCCTAGACTTGGAGCAATGTGACCCCCACGGATAGACTAGCCCCTCGAAGGTAGACCACCTAGTGCAGATCATGGTAAAGATGGGCTAATAGACAACAACCCCATGCATATTTCATCCCATGCACAATCATACCCTCTAAGATCCTTCCCCATCCAACCAAGAGTCCCTTTGACTTGCGGTCAGGACAAAGGAACCCTCCAATGAAACTAGCTAATACAGAAGGAAACATGGTGTATGCATCGACCATTTCCCTTTAGGGAATCTCGTAACCATTAATCGTATCATCCTAAAAAAATCATTGTAGCACATTGGTCTTGCCCTACTCATGTGCATCATATATAGGAAGCTCTCCCACCATAGGAATCCACAGAATCTGGTATACATCTTCAAGGGTCACCATGATCTCACCAGTGGGAAAATGGAAAGTGTTATACTCACTATGCCATCTCTCAGCTAAGGCTGTCAATAACCCCATGTTGATCTTGATTTGTGGAAAATCAATGAGAAATGACAACCCACATCATGTAATAATGGTTGTCTCAGGCTGTGTCAAATGACGAATCAAATACCAAGTCCTCAGGAACCACTCTCTGATCTGTAAACTAGTCAAAGGCTCCTATCATCACAAAATCACAAGTCAGTTCATCAATCAACCAACATCAACTGACATCAATCAATCAATCCAAATCAATCAACCTATCAATCTAATCAGCTCTGTTGAGAATTTTTATCAAATCTCATTAGCATCAATCTATCACTCAACCTCACCTATCATGAGGTTTATCAAATCAATCAATTCAACCTCACCTATCATGAGGTGTATCAAATCAATTAACTCAACCTCACCTATCATGAGGTTTATCAAATCAATCCATTCAACCTCGCCTATCATGAGGTTTATCAAATCAATCAATTCAACCTCACCTATCATGAGGTGTATCAAATCAATCAACTCAACCTCGCCTATCATTAGGTTTATCAAATCAACCTCACCTATCATGAGGTTTATCAAATCAATCAATGCACCTCGCCTATCATGAGGTTCATCATCAACTCAACCTCACCTATCATGAGGTTTATCAAATCAATCAACCTATAATTGATCCTCTCCTATCATGAGGTCAATTATCATCATCCTATAATTGAATCTCGCCTATCATGAGATCAATGGACATCTAACCTATCAAAATCATCAATCATCATCAACACAATGGTTGATGCAATCACACATCATCAAAATCAAGGAGTCTCAACAAGAAAATCATCAAACTTCACCAATGTGCTAGAATATTCTTTCTATGTTCTAAAAAACCATATGCGCTAGAGAAATCCATCAATGCGCTAAAATAAACCTTCAATGCACCAAATTACTCTATGTGCTAGAACATTTCACTGATGTGCTGGAACAGAGTCTCGATGCACCAAAGTGCTCGATGCGCTATTCCATTTAATCAATGCGCTAATCTAATTGCCCTATGCACTAGACTAGTCTATGCGCTAAAACAATTCATGATTGTGCTACTTCAGGTCACCTATGCGCTACTTTATCCTATGCACTAATTCATTTATCTTAAATGTGCTACATCAGTAACCCTATGCACTAGACTATTCAATGCGCTATAACAGTCTATGTATGCGTTATTTCGGTCTCCTAATGTGCTAAAAAAAATTAAAACCAAATTAAAATGAAAAAGGGAGGGGAAAATATAATGCATGAAATATGAGGCAATTTTTGAGGTACTCACTGAAGGTCTGTACGCTGTTGGGTGGTTGTGCTGCCTCACTCGCTCGAACTAGTGTGTGTGGTAAGGGATCATCATTCTGCTCCAAGTTGCTCAATCACTCTCACTCACAAAGTCTTCAAATTGCAAAATGCACAAATGACCTTTCTAATCAACTTCTTAACCTTTTAAAGGTTAATTAAGTGGCATTTTATGGGGTTGTTTTATTTTTATTTTTCAAAGAGGCCTTAATTAATCAGATTATCACTTGCTAACTTCTACATCATTTTTTAGGAGATAAATCATTTCTGATGCACAAAATTTTGAGATCACCATCAAATCATCGAAAAATCATCAAAATTTTCAAAAAATTCCAAAAGAATCCCAAAATTCCAAAATTCACCGATTGATCTCCCAAGGGGGCATATATCCGTCAATATTTGAAAATCAACGTCTAGGGCATCAAAAAATAAATTCTCAAGATCGGTATCAAAAAATTTCTTTGAAGCAATGTGTAAACACATTACTTCAAAGAGGGGCAAAATGTATACACCTAAAATCAGTCATGACATCTAATTAATTAAATACTAGTTATTTAATTAATATTCGACTACGTATAAATAAATTCTCAATTTATTTAGTGGTTCATATTTTCTAATTCTTCAAATCTAAAATCATATTCTTCCAATTTAATTAAATAAACAAAATTCATAAGCTTGTTTTATTTAATTAAGTTTCACTAATCCCGGATTAGGAATTCAAGCACATGTCTACAAATTTTTATGCCACCTCACCAAGGTCACATAAAATTAAATAATTTAATTTTTAAATTAGAATTATTTTCAAACACATGGCTTATTCCTCACACACTTCTTCAACCAATTTTCAAACACATGGTATTTTCTTCCCACACTTTATTCTTCCATCCATTTGGCATGTTGCCTTTGGTTCAAGAGATTCCTCCATCCATTTGGCATGTTGTCTTTGGTCAAGGGGACACCTTCTTGATTCTCTCCATCTCCACCATTCATTCCTCTTGTTTGAATCTAGACCGTCGATCGTTGCCACATCACAAAGATGCTTGGAAAAAGCCTATAAATACAACCCTTTTCCATTGTATTTTGCATCCACATTTGAGTAGAGTTATCATGCAGGAATATCATTTGAGCATTGGAGCATTTTGGAGTCTTATAGTTACATTTCATATCATGTTTTGCATCATAGTTAGATCTTAGAATCACACTTTGCTTCATAGTTGCATTTTATGTCATACTTTGCATCATAGTTGCATTTTAGATTAGCATATTCATAATTAGCATTTGATCATATGTAGAATCATCCTAGTTCAATACCATAGTATCTACCTTGAATAATCTAACACCATCATCCATTCATCATAGTATCCATTATCATTTTTCTCATATAGTTTCATGTAGGTATTTAATTGGCTTGCATGTTGAATATTTTCTCGTTTCTCAAGTTTCCATTTTAACAACCATAGTGCACAAAGAAATATGAGGGCCAAATGGTTTAATAAATCCTTGAGAATAGAGTACAATGAGACGTTCTTAAAAGATTTGTTTAGCTGCAAAATAGAGTAGTTTATTTGATTCAGATCTTTGATATAATTCATTTAATTAAGGTTGTGTTAAAATTAGTCTTCTAAATTGTTGAAATAAACCTTATTTTGTTGAAATAAGTCTTCTAAATTGTTGAAATAAACCTTCTAAAATAAACCCTTTTTTTGAAAATAAGTCTTCTAAATTGTCGTAAATAAACCTTCTTTGTCCTAAATAAGCCTTGGTCAAAATATGTATTTTACCAAATTTCTTTGAGTTGAAAAAAAAAATTTAAAAAAATTTATTGACCATTTTCGGACCGAAAGCACCTATCACCAATGTTTCGGCTAAACAAGTTCCAACCGAGCCCATTCTAACTGAGCATGTTTTGGGCGAAACCTACTCGGTCGAGCATATCTAGTTGGCTACCTACTTGGCAGCTAACTCACCTTTTCTCAGAATTTTCTAAAACATTCAACTTTAACAAAGTATTTCTCTAGTCAAAATGATTTTTCTGCAAAAAAAAATAGAAAAATACCCTTTTGTAGAGCTCAGAGTGGTGAATCCAAATATATAAAAAAAAATTAATATTTTGATTAGTTTTAATATATTTTATTTTTAAAATAATGTAGGTAGGTTGTTAAAGTTAAAAAAGAGGTTGATTAGAAAAAATAGAAACGTTGTGATGCCTCCATCGAACTCCTACCCGCGACAAACCATTTCTATGGCTTTCGATGGAGCCCAAGCACAAATTAAGCAAGGGGCCTCTTTTAATTGCTACTCTGCTATAGATAACATAGAAACTGCATCCTCCACTGGCCTTTCAAATGGAAATTGTGGCGATAACATGGTGTCGCTATCAGGCGATAGGGTTCGAGGTATGGATCTCACCCAAGTAGTTAGGGCTTCGGGTTTGCAATATGGACGTATGAGAAATATCTGCCTACAACACCATTTCCAATGGCACTATGTGGGGTTAGGGCATGGCTTGAATAATGTGTCTGGTGATGGGGGTTCTCATTCGAAACCACATGTCGTCGTCGTTGCAAATAGCGCCCTTGCCAAACACTATTCGAATTTCCCTATCCATCCTTCAAAAATACCAGAAGTTTGTTTGGATAGTTTGGCTTTGGATAAGGAGGGTTTTTTGTCTTTTCATGCACTAATTTTTTGATTTACGAAAACTTGGCCAAAACTATGCGATTTGCATGCTTGGGTATCCGATAATTGGAAGGAATTCATGGAAGGAGAAATGAGCATTTACCCTTGTGCAAATGGGTTCTTCATTTTAGAGTTCAATTCATAGGAAGACAAAGAATTGGTTGTGGAAAATTTCCCATGGATATTCCAAGGAGATTTTTAATGCATGAAACCTTGGTTTCTTGATTTCAACCTGTGCACAAAAATTTTCACCACTGCTTTTTTGTGGGTAAGACTTATGTATCTCCCTATTCAGTTTTGGGAACTAGATTGCTTGAGGGCTATTGGAAATAGTCTTGGATGGTATCATTGCTCTTCCAAGGAAATCATCAACTATCAAAATTCTACATGTGCTCAGATCTATGTAGAAATGGATTTTTCCAATGGTCTTCCTGTCGAGATTATGTTGAAGGTGGGAAACAGATGCAGGAGACAACCGATTGATTATGAAAAAATTGCTTTCAGATGTAGGAAATGCTTCTCAACATAACACTTCTCCTATCAGTGTCATATGCATTGTGATATGGGGAACCTAAACTTGAGCAAGCCGACAGGTGGATTGGGGCTGAATTCCAACATTATATCATTCCACCCAATCCACCCAAGGATTTTGTACACCTTTCAGCCTCTCCAAAAGAAAGAAAGCCTTCCTCTCCTCCCCCTCCTGGGGATCATACTTCAGTCTCGCCTGCAAAGATTGCAACTTCTTCAGCTCTCTCCAAAGGTAGTGAAGCATCCACACTATATCAGTTGCATCTTCATCGGGTTGCTCAATTGATGACATTCTTTCTGACCAATTTAAATCAGGTGTTTTGGGAGGGTAGAACCTCCCAACTAATGTAGAGAAAATTACCCAAGATCCTTCTCATGGTGGAAACGATTGGACTGAGGTTAAGAGAAGGAAACCTTTGGCCAGAAAACATCATATGTTGCTTAGATCTGCCACAAAAGATGGCAATTGTGGGGCTCAAGTTTGATTATCTATTTGGTGTGAATTGTAAAATTTTCTCTCAATAAATATAGAGTGCTACCCTCTCTGGTAGCGATTTGCCAAAAAAAAAAAGAGATTGATTAGAAATTTAAAAAATAGTAAAACATATTAAAAATATATGGGCACTATAGGAGAGAGTCCTCTTCAAAAGGGTATAATTTATTTTTGAAAATGATTAAAAATAGACAATAGTTGATGTCCCATGAAAACTATCAAATTCGACAAGTTTGACTTTAAAAAGGTTATTACAGAGAAAATATACATCAAAATTTGATTTCTTTTCCATGCACTAGATATTGAAGTTTTATTTGGAGAAAAAAAAATAGGAGAAATGAAGTTTTTTTTCAATTTGTTTCTTGATGGCCCATGAAGTCACTTTTTCTAAAATTTTCAGCATTCCAAAAATCTGTTCTTAAATTGATAAAAAATAATGAAAATAATTTTTAAAAAATATAAAAAATTACAGGAATTAACTTCATCAAAAGTTCTACATTTCATTAGTTTACATCATTTTGAAATTCAAAACATAAAGATCACTTTTATGTGGTCAAATTTCAAAAAAAAAATTGTTGTTGGTTGATTCTTTTATAAAGTGTGACGCAGGTTTGTGCTTTTACCCCACTCTCTCCCTGCATCCTCGCCTAATCTCGCTCGGCTAGTGTGGCATAGAGCTCCACCAAGTGTTGATCCCTCTACTCAATCACCATGGCATGGTGAACAACCCCCTATATAATATTTTTGCATGCCTCCTTATATGTTGTCCTTAGAACCATAACAAGCTCAAAAAGATGGGCATGTCACCCTACTAATGTTGGCCTATATGCGTCTAGGATGCTCCCCTGAATAAGCACCACTAGGGTAGCCTCAAAGACACACTGCCTGATGAAGGTGATCCACTCTTGTGTGTTGAATTTAACCATAAAGAAGTAGATGCTATTAGTACCAGATCATATAAAAACATGTGCATATATATGAGATAACCTGAAACAAGAAATACTTAAAGGAAATAACATGAATCACTCTCATACCTAGGTCCCCAAATTGCCAATGTGGATTAGGGGGTGCAACTCTAGGTCCTACTCTTTCCTCTACTACTGCAAGAGGGATGATTGTCGTTGAAGGTGGTGTCAATGAGACTGGGACTGTGTGTGATCATCCTATGTATTGTCATATTGGCCTCTCCACTACTCTACTCACTGTTGGCTTGCCCTCCTCACGGCCACTACCACCGCGATCATCTCCTCCTTTCCCATGTCCATCGACATTTCCCATGGGGGTATGTGCCAAAAAAATTAGGGTAGGGTAAGTCATCACCCATCATGCTTTAAAATCACAGGTGACTCCAAAACCATTAATCATGAGGACAAGAGGTTGATGGTAATTATTCGTCCCTTCATCATTGATAGCAATGTCCATAATGGTCATACGATGATGATCACCCACTCAAGTAGCACTCCTCATCGATCGGATGTATGAAGGAATCAAGGGATCATCTACACATGCCCGAACTGGTGGGCGACTTGATGCCAATAGTAGGGGACTATAATGTGGTTTGATCACCCCACCAAGAGATGATAGCATTGCATATGCAACAAATGCCACATGTCTATGGGCTAGACCATCCCACTATAAATTCATCATCTCATATCCTATGACCACAAAACATCAAACTAAAGCTGCCAAAAATTGAGCTCTGCATATCTCTAGTCACGTACCACTAGGTATGCATGCGTCATCAATGTACCAAGTGTTATGCCCTGGGGAAACCCGACTGGATGAGTACATGTGATGTGTGCAAACGACCACACTTGTAGGACTGTGTAGGATATGAGACTAAAAAAATTGTAACGAATTTATCAGGTCCAAGGGCGTGATATAAGTGAGCAAGCATGCTCTGATCCCAAGCAAAGATAGTCTAGTGATCCTCCATCACTCGAATATAATGGGCAAGGCCCCCATGCAGGTGACAACCTCACCCATCCATCACGACTCAAAGGGTGATTGTGATGACCATCACTCTCCAGACGAGTGGAATGAGCAATTTTCCCTGCTCCAACCACCGCATATAGATGTGGCTAGTGGTATTGTTGGGCTCTGTTTTCCCAACGTACTAAAACTAGCCTTCTAGGGCCTCCTATAGTGTCCTTGCCTCATCATAGGCCATTTTCCATTTGCAAATGGCTAGTTTAGTGATCTGATACACATCCTCCAAACGGACAGTCATCTCTCCTAATGATAGGTGGAAGAGGAGGTATCAACATCCCAATGCTCTATGAGTGCCATAAGCATCGAAGGATTGTAGTTCATCTCTAGCATCTTGTAGGACCACTACAAGCCCACATGTCGCAATAGATCCTCATCATCTGGATGCATCCTCTCTCTCTAATCGTGCAACATAGTGAGAACGTGTTTGCTACCATGCTCTTTGATCTCAGGCCACTCCTGTAGTAGAAGAAAATTTCATGTCAGATCCATCTACATCATAAAATTTTATCTCTATATCAAAAAATTTCTATGTGAGCCTCTAGAATGGGCGTGTGCCAAGCAGAAATTTGCGCAATGCTCTAGCATCTGAAGTCCAACACTTCCCAACGATAGTGCATAGGGGAAGATGCCAATGCAATTGGAAGCCACTAAGGCCCTTTCAGTACCACAACACATTGTCCAAACGCCTACGCAATGGTCAAATGCCTGTGTTGCTCTTGAAATGGAAAAAGATAAAAAAAAATGCACTAAAAACACGAAATAGGGTTATATTCCTCGTACCTCGTCGATCTCACCTCCCTCAACTACGATTGTGTAGAGCTGGTCGATCCTCAAGGCTATGTAGTCATGTTTGTGAGGCATTTTTCTACACAAAAGTCAAGAAACTCCTTGCTGTGAATAGTGAAAAGGAAACTTCTATGGGTCCACCAGGGTATATATAGGTCATTTTTGGCCCATTTTTCCCAATAGACATGGTCCTTCCATACTTCCTATTTTCACCCCCACCTAGCTAGGGGAAAAAATAAGAAGGGGCATATATTCACCTCTGCATAATATTTTTCTTCCAAATCATTAAACTTTTCTTAAGCATTCTTCTCACCATTGTAGCTTCTTCCAATTTTTCAACTAACCTAAATTTGAGTTTTTGCAAAATGAAACTTCACATTTGGTGTTGTAGTCCCACATTGAGCTTGATCACTATGAGCATCATCAATATCTACCTGCTCGACCTTTCTGGCCTCTACAGTATCTTTTTTGCATGTAAATCTATAAAATTTTCAAATTTTTCAGTCTTGCACTTATGTTTTCTCTTCTACTTCATTGTAGTTGATTTTTCTCAAAAATTAGCTCACCAAAGTGGGAAAAATGTAGTGTCATAAAATTACACCCCGTGGCAATTTCACTCTTGCACATTTAGCCCATTGCATTTATGGCACCTAGCCGCATTTATGTCAAGAACCTTATGAGTCAAATTTTCATGATTATAACTCCATAAGGGACAACAACAAAGTGTTAGCAGTTTTCCACCTCATTTCTTACAAATTTATGAGTTGGACACCTATGCAGTGCATGAACATCTACATGGTACACAAGCATCCCCAATCTTTTCAAGTCTAAATGAGGGAATTTCATGAACTTTTCCCATGACACATGTCATCACGGTAAATTGCGGGTGTAATGACTCTTCCCACCCATGCAACCTCACAAAACTCTCTTTCACCTTCATCCTTACCATTTTTCTCTACAACAAGCACTCTTTGGATTTTTTCTCTTCTTCATCTCTTCTCTACAGCAAAGCTTCGCCGAATTCACATCTCATCAATAGCCAAGGCCCTCTTGCAAATGTTCAATGTCTTGTCTATCAAGCTAAGAGGGAGCTACCGACTATTGGTAACGCTCTCTTGTTATATTATTTTATCTTGTGTATTTGCTAACATATTTATCATCTATTTATTTGCGATAGGGGTTCTCCTCCATATAAGGGTTTGATTTTATTATGCATCTCGTCTATTTTACTTTGCCTTGTCTTGTCTGGTTGTCTATGGAGGTGGAAACCCCAAAATGGGGATTTGACTAAGGCAAGCCCCAAAATAGCCCCAACACTTTTCCTCATCCTTTTTGTGTGTAGATCATTCATGTGAAGCTTTTTTGGAGGCTTCATGACACAAGACCTTCTATGAGTTGATATCCTACCTTCTTTGTCATTTCGATCAATTTAGTGTAGATTTATAAAGTATTCAGATTCTTGTTGTCATTTCCCTTCATTTTAGCTTTCTATCAACTTAGAAAAATAGTCAAACTTCAAATTTTAGGTAGATAGTATATTCTGTGAGTTTTGTTTACAAGTCTAACTCTTTGTCCATACAAGATGCTAGTGCATCCCTGAGTGTGCATGGTGCAAAGGCACCTAGGCTAACCTCCATTTTTGTTAATTGTCATTTTTTGGCTTGTATTTGACCTTAGCCAAGTCGGAGGGTTTGGGTGTTTATTTTGGACCTTAGAAGGTCTTGCTTGTGTGTGGACTAGGTGAGTTAGTCATTAGGACTAAGGTCACCATAGTTTAGTCATTGTTATTAATTTTTGCTTTGTTTAGCTTAGTAGCTTAGATTGGGAATTGAGCCTTAAATGTGTTCTAAACACATGAATGATGTTAGAAAGATGCCATGAGGTAGTTAATGGAGTTGGTTGCTCAAAATCAAGGAGATAGAGGTCCTAAGAGTTAGGATGATGGCATAATGATAAGTTGCAAAAAGTTGTTACAAAGTTGTCATGACAACATTTGTCATGTTGCATGCAACTCGGTTACCTTGGATCCCCTAGAAGATAGGAGTGGGGAATCAACCAACAGACCCTTAAAAGATGGTAAATGGCATTTGAGAGAAGGTGGCTCAAATTTCAAGAAGTTAGATTTGTAATCAAGTTTTGTGGTGATTGGAATAGTGAAGAACTCTGCAATTTTCTGTGTTTTACCGAATGTATTGAGTGACAGAGCTATTAAGTGAATTGGATGGATTGAGTTGACATTGGTTTTGTGTTCACAGGGAAATTCTAAGTGTTTTTCCTTCTACAAGAAAGTTCATTTGAGTTAATTTGTTGTCTTGTGTAAATAAGTTAGAGTCTAGGGGTTTTACTGGTCCTGTCCTGACCAGTTTGTTTTTCTATGGCTCCCCCATGAAATCTAACCACAGGGTCTTCCTGAAAGTAGATGGAAATGTTAGGGGAGCCATTGGTCTATATATATGTAGTGGTAGGAGTCATGAAGAGTCGAGCAGTAGAGTGCATTAACAAACCCTAGGCGAGCTTAAGGTGCCTAGTTAGAGGTTTGACAATGAAGAACTCAAGAATATAGGCAGGGATTAGAAGTACAGTATGAAAAAAGTACGGTTCTAGGTAGGGTGTGATCAAATCTTCACATGCTAGAAGGATTGAGGTCCAATCAATCCATTTGTGTGAGAGAGGAGCAAGAGATCAGAAAAACCCTAGTAATTAGGACTTTTAGCCCTATTTAACCTAGATTATAGGAAACTAGTGTACGGAGGAGTTAGGGGTCTGAAACCTTGTGAATATTTTAGAAGATCCAAAATGGTATTTGAAAGTGAATTTTTTTTTCCATGTTGTTTGGAAAGTTTGAGCAAGAAATACAAAAAGGTCACTGTCAAGGGCTACAAGGAATTAGGCCTCATTAAGACAAAATCTTGGAATCGGTAAGAAAGGAGATTGAAGACCATCCAAGATGGATCCAATTGGAGGTATATGGAATGTATCAAGTATTTTTGACACCCCTGCAATCAGTTCAAGCTTTTGTGTGATGTTGGCACTTAGAGTCTTCTAAGTGTAGGAGAGAGTTTGCCTAGTATAAGTGGTGTTAGTCTTTCAAGGTGAAGCACAAGTGAGAAACTCTTGGAGAGGAGTTGGAATAGGACTTGGTTAATCATCCAAGCCTAACAAGAACCTAGAAGATATCAAGTTCTAGGAAGAAGACAGGGAAAAGGTCTTCTTAGTTAGTTGTGCAAGCAAGCCTAGGAACACTCACACGGTGCAGCATTTGTGTCCAACTCCCACGCTGACATCCTTTGGTTGAGAGCTAGCCAGCTTATTCCAAAGACCTGTGTAATCTTCTCTTTCGATCCCCGAAGTCCATCCAAAGTATATCAGAGACTCTCTTTCAAGTACATTTTTGCAATCTCTTTTATCTTGTACCTTCATCACTTGAGCTTTGTACATTGAGGTGACTGAGGGCTATTCGCTCCCTTTAGACCCTATCTGTCTTAGGACTTGGGAGTAGTTAATCCCCTCCTTCAGAGGGACTAATATTAAAAATCTTGTCTATTGTCCATATAGAATTGCACAATGTGTTAGTGAGGTGGCTTATGCATTGGAGGTACCCCATACCTATTAAATCCGTAAAAAAAATTATTATTTTAAGAATGTAGAGGGCTAGTAGGTCACACCTTCAACTAAATTTCCATCATTAGATGATGAGAGAATGATTATATTAGTACTTGAGGAAATTAGTTGTAAGACTATGTGTGGAATAAAATTAGATCCTACTTGAGATATTGTCAATATATTAGATCATCCAAAATTGTCTTGCTTGAGGACAAGAATATTCAAGTATGGATGAATTTTAATGTCCCCTTTTAGACAAGCTCCACACCTTTATGTTAGCAATAGTTAGACATTATTCAAAATTAACTAAGTCCTAGTTGATTGTTAGGACAAAGTGGAAATTTTAGTTACCTTTGTTTCCTAATTAGATAGTTACTCCATAAAATTCTATCATTGCGTTATGAATTGATCTCATGAATATAAATACTTATAGTTATGCTTGCAAATAGAAGGTCAGGATGGGTTAGTTAGCTCTCAATAATTTATGGGATCTATTTGTGAATCAATCAACTCTAATTATGGAAATGATTGTCATAATTTTAGGATCTCATGGAGAGAATAATATATGCATCACTAAGAGGAAAGGGAGGTCATTTTTTAAATAAAAGAACTTATTTTTTGATTGACTTAGATTCAACAATTGGTTCTTTAGACAGAAACCTATAGGTATAATTTACAATAGGTTTGAGGGATTGAAACCTCCAAAACCAACCTTATTACACATCACCAATAGTAGTGAGATTAGCATCTAAGGAGTACTAATGATCTATATAGAACTTTTCTCTATGGAGCTCTTTTAATTATATAAAATAACACATGCCATGGTCAATCATAGATATGTACACTTCTTGAATTCCTTTTGGAAAACTTTATTCAAGTTAATGAGAATAAATATGATACCCAATACTAGTTGTCACTCCAA
>VDFB02224650.1:0-15665 GCA_007258455.2 Sequoia sempervirens
CGACAACCTGACAAGCAGAAATTTCCATATTTGGTGTTGTAGAATTGTCTCCTGATTTTTTAGAAATTTGGGAGAGGACTAATTCGCTGCCTGTGGAAAATGAGTCCCACCTTAGGACTGAAAATTTGAATTTTGTCAGATTCTAGATCCCAACAGACAAAAACCAACTCCCCACAGTTTTTCACTAGTAGGTGGATTGATTCACCACCTTGCGCGAATGAGTCCCACTATGAAAAGTCAGTGATTTCCATCAGCATTTAGAACACTCTAGAATCATCACACTTCATCCAAGTGCACTCATATTCATCCATGTCCCTTCTATTTTGCATTATTTCTTCATTTACATAGTTGTTTGCATATCACAATGTGTTTTCAAACATAGTTGTAATTGCACTTTTGCATTCATTTTTAGTCATTTAGATTATTCAATTTCATTTAGTTAAGTTCATTTACATCAAACAACATTGCAGACATCCTAATTTGAGTGATACATCAACATTTTTGGCCCTATCTCTCTCCTTTTAGGTGAAAAAAACTAAGAGTGCAAGAGTAGTCCATAGGGTCCCAAAAATCTATGTTTCAACTGCTTGTCACTTTAATGCTTTTCCACATGAGATACTAACTCACGATTTATCCTTTTATGGTTACAAAATTTTGTACCCCATTTTGAATCTTGAAATGCAGGGATTCTTAGTTCAATTACTCTTAGTGGATTTAAGGAGGGAACACAGGACTTGCCAATACAAAGTGTTCTTACCAAGTTTGGTCCATATTAATGCTAATATGTTCTCTTGTTTACTTAGAAAGGATACTATAATCTGGAGTAGAAAATAATAGTTTATATACAATTAATTATTGGTTACATGTATGTTTTAAATAAGATGAATATTTTGTGGAACACAAAAGGATAAACAATTCAAAAGGATTAAAGTCATTAATTTTGGATCAAATATGTCATATTTTTTCTTCCTACTAAGTGGGTTGATACTTTCTCTTTGCATATGGTCAACATTGGATATATATATAGAAGTAGAACATCTAATAGAGATAACTAGAGAGATTCTTTGATAACTGGACATATGACAGCCAATGCTTAAATTTAAAGCATATTTTTCATTATATGCCAACTAAGATTGGAACTAAGGTTGAGTATTTTTTCTTCCTAACATCCTATAGTACCATATGTTACTCCTTTGCAAAGTTTTACAATTGGGAAAAACAATAGAGAGATGCTTTGATAACTAGGCATTTAACAGAGAATGCTTAAATTTAAAGCCTATTTTTAGCTACATACCAATAAAGATTTGAACTGAAATTGATTATTTTTCTTTCATAACAGCCCACTAGCACCATAATTTTTATATATACTCCTTTTCAAATTATAACAATTGGATGATTTTCTTTGATGCATTTGACCTGCAACTAGTGGATCTAGGTGCTTTTTCAGAGTTTCTATATCTAGAATTTTGGATTCTAGATTGATTTGCAAAAGAAGTTTTGTTCACTAGTGTGTGAACTGGATTTGCAATGCTTCTTTTCACTGTGCTTGATTTATGTCTTTGAGATTGCTAGTTTATTCATGGTATCAGAGTCGTACAGGATATTCTCAAGATGTGAAAGTGAAAAAAATTGTTTTTTTATTTTTTATCGATATATTTCTCCCTGTGTGTGATTAATTATTTGCAGGCTATGAATACTTGGAATCATGAGGCAGTAATTCTCAATGGTGTTCGTTTTTAATCTCTCTTTTTGTGGTAACTTGCATCTAGCGATAGTTGCAACCCCTACCACTATCTGGCAGTTTTGAGCCTCTATTAGAGGTGAGATTGAGGGGCGGTTTCTTTTTTTTTTGCTGAGGATTTCACCTATTGGAAGATGTGAAATACCACTTAATCTCCCAATTGTTGAATCTCTTATCTACAACCCTCCCTATTCCATAGACCATTGAGTATATGGAAAGAAGTTTTTTGTTGGGCGTCATTTGTGGGGAGTGCTTGGTTTGATGGTGGGCATGTATTGTTTACTAGTGAGCGCGATTTGTTCTCAGAGCCCCCTATTCCTATCACAATTGGAAACCCATGTTCCTGCCATGAGTGCCCCATGTCCTTTCCATGATTTCTTATAGATGAGGCACAAAGTGGCTCTACTCGTCCCTGCTCGTAGCCTCCTCTTCGGCATGGTTCCCGCCCTCTAGAGGAGTTACAGGAGCAATGGTGGCTATTCTAGGTGGTCCTTTGATACTACTCTCGGTAGTGGCTATGGTTGGCCAAACTCTGGTAAATACTTTCTGCGTTTGGCACTTGCAATCTTGCACCAACGCGAGGAAGATAAAGAAAAGGAAAAAGAATCTAACGATGGTTAGGGTCCTCCTCCTAACGTCACTCCAGACCCCGCTGATGTATGGGGGAAAAAGATGGATGACAAAGACCCTCCTGGCTTTGTTGTTCCACTCGACGACCTTTCTATTTTACATTTTTTTAATGTTTATGGATTTTTGGGCTAGGCCCAAGTGACTCTAGTTTTTGGTTTTTTGGGCTCTACCCATGTGACTCTCGGGGTGTGCCTTCTTACCACCCACCCTTTTTTTTGTGAATATGTAACTTTATCTTTATTAATAATATAGATCGCTTCCTATTCATCAAAAAAATAGAATGCACAATAGTATATCTGTCAAATATGAAATGAAGAGTGTATAATACAATTATCAAACCTTGCATATATGGAAAAGGATGAAGAGATGAGAAGGTAGGATTGAATGACTAACTACCCCTCTATAGATGGGACACTTGTAAGCTCACTTGACAAGTGTGTGAGAAATTGTCAATAGTGTCTCAAGTCATGAGGATATATGTCTCAATGCTATGAAGTGAGACAAAAGAAAAAGAAACATAAGTTAGGTGTGAATGGATCAATCCTAAAAAGGTGATATCCTATATAGATGTATAAAGACACTATTGAAACTAACATTAACTTCATATAGTAGATGACAATTATTTGACGGTATTGTAATATTTGAATAATATATTCCTACCACCTATGTATGAAGGGAATCTATTGTAGAGTGAAAATATTTTTATCATTATTGGAAATGGGGTTGGGGGAGGAATTTATCTTCGTCACTATTGTAGGGAATTCAATACAATCCATAGTGTAGAACTATAACACTTTTATGTTTTACATTTTGAATAAGTGGTGAGGAAGGGAAGCATCAACATAAAGCATTATACCAATTCTTGCATAAAAGAGCCAACCAATAGTTGATTTTAAATTGACCTAAAGGGTTATTTGGGCTAATAAAGATTAAATGCCAATTGTACTTCATATTGATATGATCATAATTATCCAATGTCATGAGGCTAAAATGACACACATAAAGATACCAATAGAAGTTGGGGACTCTAGGATAGTTGATACAACAAAGGCACAACTTGATCTTGATCTTGATTTTGAACAATAATATAATTATTTTTGTAGGCAACCATCTACCTAACATGCTTATGCTAATAGAGGGAATAAAGATTCCATTGATATACCAATGCTAGAAGGATATAGTTATGTTCCTAAAATTTTACATATGATGCAA
Organism: Sequoia sempervirens; assembly: GCA_007258455.2. Lineage (NCBI taxonomy): Eukaryota > Viridiplantae > Streptophyta > Pinopsida > Cupressales > Cupressaceae > Sequoia > Sequoia sempervirens. Next base: position 3,584 of record VDFB02224650.1, read on the forward strand.
GTTGTGAGGAATTTTCTATCTTGCATGAACATGGCCATACCTCATATATTTATGTATTACTAACAATTAGAGGAAGGTAATCTAGGAGAGTGGTACTTTTATTTTAGGAATGGACCTCATTGGGATGCTCTCACTAATTAGAGACTACAAAATGTTAAAAGAAATGATACATGCTAGGAAACATTCATCTTCTCCACATGTATTAAATAACTTGTTTGAAGTGGGCATTAGTTGCAAAGGTTTCACCTCTTTTTGTTTAAATAAGATATAGGGTATGTTTGTAGTAGGTTTTCATCTCATGGTTGGGAAAATAGAGTATATAACTTGATTAATTACCTTTATTGAAAAATGTACTTGTTTCTCTCTAAGATGGTTGGGCATCCATGAACATTTTGGCTAAGGTAGTACAAGTGGATCAAGGGTATTTTGAGGGAAAAAAATAAGTTTAGGAAATATTTTACTACATGTGTAAAAGACATCAACTGTATTATGACACTAAAGGATTATCTTTGCAAACAGGTTGAGGTAAGCATAGTAACAACTCTTCAAGGACATCACTATAGTGCAAATTTAGACATAATTGAGACAATTGGAGATGCATCACTTGATGTAGAGTTTCTAATTCCTAATTGTATCAAGGCTAATTTAGAAAAAGCTAACTACATCACAAGGAGGCTCAAGGATTAGGAATTACAGATATCCAAGGTTGAAATGGGACCTTGGTAACTTTAGGAGCATCCTAGGATTGGTTGAGGAAAAACAATCTTAGAAAGGATAGAGTGAAAGGATAGAGTATAATGTCCCCTATTTGAATGGGATCCTTACCACCAAAATTATTTTTATTCTCTGATTGATTGGATGATTTGTATGGGCCTAAGACCAATCAAGAAATTTATTGTTGGGAATCATAAAGGATAAAGAATTGTGTATATTTCTAAGATGATTGAATTTTATATATAAAAAATCAAGGGGATCACAACATATCACCAACTATGTCACAACTCTCTAAATTTGAAAATTATTAGAATATCTTATGAAGATTGCCTTGGAATAATTTTTGGCATCACATGGGTGAAAAAAAAGTATAACATTTAGTTAATCATAGCATTGGCTTGGCTTGGTGTATTAAGTTAGTATTAAACATATATGATCTTGGGTCCCATAAGCCTTGGCATTATACACATTACCAAAAATGTGGAGTATTAATTTTATTGGGTCATAATTTGAAATTTATTCAAGGATAAAAAATTGTTACTATGTAGGGCGACATGTGATAATCTTTGGTGAACTTTCCAAATCTTATGCAATAATAAATATCTTTTTTTCTTCAATTTGGTTCAAAAAATAGGAATTTTGTCATATGCATATAATTTCCTTAAGGAGGAGCTAGTAATAATAAACTAAAATTATAATTAAAGCTTCGTTTAATAAATATCAAATGGAATGTGAAGAGTTATGTATATTGAATGAAAAAGGTATTTAGGAGGGACCAAGAAAGGAAGAGTATTAATTGAGAAGATTTTATTATCTAAAGTTTACTCCTTATGAAGCATGAAACTTCAATTCAACTAAGGATAAAAACCCTCTAGGTCTAGAATTAGATGAAAAAATCACACAATTCCTTAGAGTTATTTTCACATGGAGATCACCATTATGCAAATTCTTATCAATCTCAATTTTAATTAAAGTATCATTTCAGCTAGTAGAAAATTATGACATTCTAAGGTGGATTATCAGGTAAATTTGGAGATGTTTCAAAGTAATTTCACTAAGAAGTAGATTGTTATATATTTAGAGATAAATTAGCATCCATTATAGAAGATAAATTTAATATTTTTTCATCCATATTCTAAACATTATATTTGATTAAAGAAAAATATATTAAACTAAAATTTATAGGTTGGGTTCATCAAGAAATATTATAAGTGCATGGAAATAAGATACAAGAAGGGGGTAAAAAGTGACCAAATTTTTCTTGAAATGAACTAAACCTAAACTTGGATGAGTAATTTGAGATGCATGCACTCAAAATTTTAAGGTACAACAAGAACAAGAATTGTAGTACTATAAATCTAGTTTCTAAGCTACTAATTTTTTTCAAATAATAGTTTGGATTAAGAGGGTGAAAATTTGTGCATAGACAAAAGTGTTCTTAATATTTTCTAACTAAAATATAATATAGTGTGTAGTGTGCACCCAAGATAGTCAATATAACTACAAAATCATTCTTAAGTGAATATTTGATAGATATATTCCATGTGGGTCATGCTTGCACAGTCATATCAACTATATAGGGGTCCTATGCAAACAATTTTTTTAATCTAGTTATAGTATTTGGGGTTGATATTAAATTTTGGTTTGGTTGTAGTTTTTTTTGTCACAATAGTAGCAATGCAATGAAAGTACCAAATTCATACATCAACAATCACTCAATAAAGCTTGAGATCTTGGATCAAAAAAGATTAACAAGCAAAGCTATCATAGCAAAGACCTTGATTTACTCCATTGTGGGTTTCTCTTCAAATACAAAATAACTATGAAAGAACAATGATGATATGATGCAATGATAATGATAAATGCTCAAAAATAAATAATACCTAATGCTTGATAATGATAACAATAACTTTCTTGCTTGAAAATGATAATGTTTTATTATGCTTGATAACACTTGTTAACATGATAGCTTGATAGTGCTCTTGATATAAATAATTATCTAGGGGATACAAATGAATGAAAGCTTTGTATTTATATGCTTCACTTGATATTTGATCAATGGTGGAGATTAATTGGAAATATCAATTTAGATAGGAAAATTCAAGATAGAGTAAGACCTATAATTTGAATTTAATGAAGGAAAAGTTAATAGAATTAAATAAATTTATTATTTAATTCATAAGGATAGTGGGAAAATAAATAAATATTAATTAATATATTTATTTCTAAGAGAAAATATTTAATTTAAATAGATTATTTTAATTTATTTAAAAGAGGGGTATTAACTAATTAAATAATTTTAAAAAATTATTTAATTATAGTGGACCAAAGATAAATTTGAATTTGATTAATGTTGGAGGGAAAATGATAGACAATGAATTAATTAAATGATTAAAATATATTTAATGAATAAAATATTAATATAATTAAATAATTAAAAAATCATTTAATTATTATGAATGAAAAGAGAGGATTATTAACTTAATTAAATAATTAAAAAATATTTAATTAATATTGATAGAAGAATTAATAAGGATAACAATATAATGATGAGACTAAAATGCATTAGTTATTTTTAGGTGTCTATATTTTGCCTCTCTTTGAGATAATGTATTTTATATCGTTGTTTCAAAGAAATGATAATGGTGATATACCTCGGTGTGCCCCAGTGGACCATGGGAGGGAGGATACGATGCCCCCTTGAGATATTGACGAGAGAAAATAATTTCTTGATCAAGCTCTCAACATGAAGGTTAGGCTAGATGAAGTAGGATATGCTTGAAAAAAGGCTAGAAAAGACACTAGGATAAGAGAGACATAGTTGAAAAGGGATATGAATGAAACTCTAGGGTGAAAAGGGATATATAGGGTTTTAGACATCAAAAGAGCTCATTTTGATTCTCACACTCTCATGAATTTGGAGCCTCCAAAGCAACCTAGGGTAGAGCAATGGAGATGATGGTGGATATTATGGAGCTTCCTCTAATGCCTAATTAACTGGTATAAATGATCTTGCACATAGTGTAATGGACTTGAAGATTACTGAACTAAGCAATTCATCATTCAAGAGAGGGATTCATTAAATTATCAACTAGGGAGTCATAGAATTTAGATGATTTTGGAAACATATATGCATTCATGAATTCTAAACGTCCTACATTGACTGGGTATAAGTAAAATAAACACAGATAAATACGTTAAAAAAATTTAATCAAAATTAACTTTTATTTCCCAAAATAGAGAAAATAGATACAAAAAACTACCTAATTGCTACGAGTACTTAATGCTTATGAATGTAACCAAATAACTATTATACTGCAGTATGTATTAATCCAATTAACCTTCAGAGTACTAAACAAAGTATCAAATAAATATTTCTAATTTAGAATTTACAATACATCATTCATAATTATATAAATTGAAGACTACCAATTAAACTTGCAATTCACAATCTAAACTAAGTTGGTCATATAGTATTTCAAGTGACCTTTGCTTGAGTTGTCGCACCCACTAAATTTTCTTCAATTAATCACTCAAGAAAACATGTCACTAAAATATATTCGTTATTGCATTCCTATCATACACAAAACTATTGAATATAATCTAATAGGAAATCTTATTAAATCTAATACATGCAAGATCTAGCATGTAACCTTCCTAAATAGGTCTATTAGAGTTTGATTATTATAGGATTACAAACTAATTATCAAATAAACGTCAACACTTCCAGGAAGATATGAAGCGGACTTGAGTCTTTAAAGCTTAACAAAAATAACCAATTGTTGGAAGAAAGAGTGCATACATAAAATAAGGATTCTACATCTTTCAAGAAGGGTGCTATAACATAGGAACATGCTAGATAGGGTGACCTTTATCATAACTACCATCCCTTGTGAGAACATACATCTTCCTCCTTTAGGTTTATTGAGTGAATGGAATACCACATGGATACCTGTGTACATGTCATCCAACCATTTTCTTCATCCCATTCTAGAAAATATGTTGATGTTGTAGTTGATTGACCCTTTTTTTGTATTGAATCATCGACCCCTTTGTTGCAGGCTAGAAATCCTTCTGCTATGGATTGATAGGTATTTTCTTACAGGGGTTAGTCTTATTTTTAAAGGCACATTTCATAGTTAATAATTATAATTAATCAGTAAATTCTACTAAACTTATAGACATCCAAAATTCATGTATTCATTGATTAATACAACATATATCACCTTTAAATGCTTTGAAATACTTTAAGGTAAATTAAAGTTTTTTGGTAATGTCTTTAAAGCTTAGTAGAAATAAGATAGAGAATATAAAATTATAGTAGGAAACTAATCAATTCTAAGGCTCATCATTCCCCCTAACTTAACTTCTTTCTTTTCCTCAAGCAATCTTAGGGTCGTATTTTATATTCTAATGGTGTGTCTTTGTAGTCCACCGTTCTAGTTACCCCTGTTTCTTGATTCAAGTAAAAGCTTTCTGATTTGATATCTTACTCCACCTAGCTTCCTTTGTTTCCAATGTGGAACATGAAACAAAAGAAGAAGATGATGAAAAGTGAGGGGAATCCAAGTGATTCCATTTTTTAGGGCGACTATTATGTACTTCTATGCCCTTTTGACTATTGCTACATAATTGAAGATGGAACAAAGTTCCTTATTTTTAAGCTTTGGCGTAAGTTCCCTCCATCTATCCTTAGAAAATTTGAGTGTATCCCTAATTGTCTTTGTTGCAAGTTCTTGGAACCTCTTGTAATTCATCTCCCTTCCATCTAGTATTTTCATTTCCACCCCCTCTCTATCCATAAGGTAGATATATCCATTATTCCACCATCATTTTTGGATCTTTTGAGCCTTCCCTCAACTAAAGAGGGAATGATTTTTCTCTTTCTTGATATTCTTGTTGCAACTATCCCCTTAGATGTTCATTTTAGATGTAAGAAACTAATGCTCTAAGTTGAACATCTCTCACAAACATAAGTAGGTTTCATGTAGTTTCATAGGGAAGGATCATGTTGTGTAAATAGAATTCACATAACTGATCCTGCATTACCAATGTAGACTACTGGAATACTTCTAAAAATAGTGTGGGTGTATTTAATGAGATGGGGAGATCAATAATTAGTTGTTTGAATTCAAAACTAAAAAAAAATCTTATAGAAACAAATTATATACCTTCGCTATAGGTCTAGACCTCAATAATTGGACTATCTTGTTCACCATTTCATCTATCCTTAACTTCAATTTCTTGATCTCTACCTCTTGTTTATCAATTATTCTGATATGAGTTGCTAATAATTCAAATTTTTCCTTCTCCCAATATTCTTGCTTTTCAAAGAATTATCTTCTTCTAATCCATAACTCAATACCAAATGTCACCACATTAAGGACACTAGGTGTCTCTTTATTCATTTCAACTATAGACAATTATGCTAATGTTTCTAAATTTGACCCTTGTTGCTCAAATTTAGGTAGCTTCTTCTCTAATTATCAAATTTTAGCATCCATTCCACTTTCCCTCTATTGGTATGTTTTGAGTTGTTCTTCTAAGTCATTTATTCTTTACAAAGCTACCTTCCTTGTTTTCATCTTTCTCTTCTAAAAAAATTCTTCTTCCTTTTCCAAAAAATATTTCCTCATCAACCTCATTAGGTGAAACAAAGCCTTCCTCAAAGATAGGGCTATTTTAAGGTATTTTCTTCTTTCCAGCTATAAATAAATCCTTAGAGTTATAATATGTTTTGTTGCTTAAATACAGGGGTTGCAATGTCTTAGGCTACTTCTCATCACTGAAAACCTTCTCCTCTTTAGGTTACATCTCAATTTCAATCTCAACAATTTCCTTTTTCTAAGCCTTGGCCTTCTCCTTTTGAGCCCTTCTTTCAAGGCAATGTGATCACCTTTCTTCTTGTGCCGAATTCTTTTGCCTTTTTGTGGATGCATAAGTGGAGGCTATACTTTTTTTTTCACTATCTGGACTTATAGGGGCTCTTGGTAAAAGCAGGGTTTTTAGGTTCCTCTTTCACTACATGATACCCCATAGAAACTACAGGTGGTGCTTCTTGTGCTTTTAGTTTTAACTTCCCACCAGTGTTGTAGGCAGGTGAAGCAATGGATGAGGGAGAGGATATATATCCTACTATTACAACTATAGAAGGCTCATTTTCTTCATTTTCCTTATTCAATTGCTCTACTTATGGCCTTATCATAGCATCATTAATGCCACTGCAAATTAAAAAGTCCTCCCAAGATACATTGGAAAACTATATTATGAGACTCCTTTTGACTAATATGATGACCAACCAAAATTGAGATAATAAATAGTGATTTCCTTTCCTCGTGTACTCTACAAACATTCTTTTTAATAGATTATACAAAAAAAATTGAATATTCATCAGCCATTGGTGGCATAGGTGACTAAGGATTTTAAAGTGTACAATATATAAGAGAGATTACATACCATTGTAGGTTGAATATTTAACTATATAAGAGGCTACAAAGGCCCACAACCATGGTAAATAAAGTCATTTAGTACCTTGAAATGAAGAATCTATATTTTATCCTAGTTGTATGAACTTATTTCTTACAACAATTACATCTGATCTGGCTTGAAATTCTTCTCATGTTCTAGGCATTCTTGAAACTTTTGCTACTATTGCTTTTGATGCATCTACCCTTAACCCTCTAACTATAGATTCATCATTTTGCAACGTGCTAGAAAATTGTTGAGTGATCTCTTCATTATATTCAGTCAACCAAATGAAATAGTTTATCCACCTAGCTTATTAAAAAAAGGACACTAGTAGAATTTGGAAAATAAATGACTAGGTGACTAACACTTTTAGTCACAACAACTAAAAATGACTAAATTCTACTAATTTTTTGCAACTCGGCTATAATGAGTAAATAAATGACTGATTTGGTCGTTGACTAAAAAATTATTTAGTCACAAAAATAAAAATGACTAAATAGTTAGTCACCAAATACAAATTAGGCAAAAATTTAAAAAAAAACATTTTGGTCAATTATTGGTGTGATGTATTGCACGCATCAATGTATTGGCGCTTATTCGCGTTCATTGTAGAAATGTTCCTTGCTTCATTCATTAGTTGCAAGTTAGCCTGACACTAAAATATTTGGAGAGGACCTAGAGACTTTTGAAGAGGCAGGCCAGGGCAACGAATTTGGAGTTTGTTGCAACGAATTTGAAGTTGGATTTGGAGACGCTCTCTGTAGTGAATTTAGAGGTAATTCAAAACCCTCACTAACTCATTTGACTGCAAAATCCAACAATTTTTTTTGACGAAATATGTATAATTTGATGTATTGTCTGGTGCTTGTAAAATTTGATGAGTAATTTTCAATTTTTTAAAAGTTTATCCCCGATGTTCGTTGAAATTTCGACGAACCTGGGTTTCATCGAAATTTTGACTAGCAGTTTCATCAAAATTTTGACAAACATGAAAAATAAGAAAAAAATCAAATTGTGGCCGACATAAAGAAAAGTGAGTTTGTTGATTTATTGCTACAGTGTTTTGCTATACTTGTGAATTTTCTCTACTTGAGATAGTTTGTGGAGAACTAAGGACGATTTTCTTGGGAAAAATCAGAAAAAATTCAAGAAGATATTGCCAGGCTGAGGGTAGTCATTGTCTTTTTGCAAAATTCAGTTGTGAAGTCAGATTTGTAGTTCTAGGTTTGAAAATCATATTTTAAAGCAACATGTCATCGGATTTCATTTTTAGAGGTTTAGGGTTTTGAGAATTTCATGTCTAGATTTTGTTGTGTGGAATCACCATAAGAGCACAACCAAGGAACAGATTCTTGTGACTATAATTATGTGATCCATAACTCTATTGGTCATGTGGCACAGTTGTGCTATAGCAAATACAAGATGCAATCATGTGTGACCCAAGTTTAATGTGGCTATGTTGTGATAGAAATGGAGGCACTCATATAATGTAGTTAATTCAAGTTGTATAATGTAGGTGTCAATCATCATTGGGTGCATTTAGGTTGTCTCAAGTTTAATAGGTTACGATGTAATTATAGCATGATCCAAGAGTGATTACCTCTTGCTGCAATAAAGAACCTATAACTCTGGTTGATATGCAGAGTGGTTTTGTTATATCAATTATGTAGTGAATTCAAGCACAAACCATGTTTAATGGGCTATTCTAGAGAGTGATCAATATTTTATAAACCCTATCAATGTTACTTAAAAGTGTATAGCTTAAACTACAAACCAAGTTTGTTACATACTTGAATGCAATCTTGGGTTATCGCAAACTATAATAATGTGATATGCTAATAACCATTATGGAAAGTATTAAAGCAAGACCCATACTATATAGGATACATTTCCTTGATCAGGTTTACATACCTTAATGATCAAACACAAGCTTCCCACACACTCTAGGATACAATCCAAGATCATACCACAACCCTGTCAAGACAACTAATTTTCTGACCCAAGATTGAAGGTTGTTTTTTAATACCAACAGAAGCATTGGTAAGAGCATGATTAGGGTACAAACCCTAGGCCTCCGTAGAAACATAAACAATAACTCTAGTGGATTAGTGAGTTTGCAATACCAGAAATATTGAGACATTGTAGCTAATAACAAAATCTTTCAATCTAAAGATTGTAGCCAATAACAAGCACACTATGTAGCTTAGTGACATTTGTAAATGCAATCTACAGTAAGAAGAATGATATTCACTTGAGATGTGATAGTCAAAAGGAGGTTGAGCAGTGACAAGATAATAAATCTCAAACCTTACATAGTAAAGTGAAGATTTTAACAGTGAGTTTCCTTACCCCCTTGCTGACCTTAAGGGTTTTTCAAATTCTTTTGGTAGTGTTAGACAAGGAAAATGCAATCAGAGAATGACTATCCAAATGAAGTAACAGTGGTAATCATAGGTTCAATGTTTCTTTTTAGCCATTAATGTATAATGGAGGTAGTGGATTGCATGTTTGAGCAGTGTTTTGAGACTCATCAAAGATGGGAGAATAGTGAATAATACCTTGTGGACTGTGAAGTAGTGTCAATAAAGTTGAAGGATCTTAAGATCTACAATACCATGAAACAATGAGTCCCTTGTAGTAAGTAGGTAGTCTATAGGGCATAGTTTTATTTTATAGAAGGATGCTCATGAAAGGAGTCTTCAAGTGATAGTGAGTGAGCTACTTGAGATTAGAGTTGAGGGTGCAATACCTAGTCTTAAAGGAAGTTAGCAAAGCAGTAAATGTGCAAGAAAATCAAATCATACACAACAAACAATTCACAATGTTATCTTGCAGAATGCCTTGAGTTTGAAGACAAAAATCTCATTGTATCTTGATGAAAGTGGTGACCTTAATGGTCAATGACTGACAACCATGATTTTAAAACATGTTATTGTGCTTATGGAGGAAACATTTTAAGCAAGGTAGTGAGTGGTGGTTTAGAACAATGGCAGGTATGAAGGACTTGCTTTATATGCATACTATGCAGTCTAGCTTAAGACAATGTTCTTAGAAGAGATTGAAGGTGGATTATGGAACTCAAGGGTTACCATGAAAAGGATTAAAGAAAAGGCTGAGATATATTTAAAACCCGCAGTCCGCGAAGATATTAAATATGTCATGCAAAAACCTAGTAGGCACAGATGAATACAGTGCCAAAGAGGATAGTGTGTTGGGGCAGATTTAGGAGATCTCCACATTATCTAATTACAAGGAAATACATCATTTATTTATTTTTTTAATTAAAAGAAATAATTCTAAACCCTATATAGGATACATTAATACTTCAAAAGCCTCTGAAGGAATTTGAGATTATGCAAATATATGTCAAGTAAATACCTAGATTACAAATAGTAGTGGGAACAATGTAAGATTTGTTGAGCAGAGCAGGAATGAGATAAGCAACAATGAATCCTTTGCCTCCTTTCACGCACATCTCATCGTTCTCTGTCATTATTTACTGAAACAATTCTCTATTTTTGCGGTCTATGCTTGAAAATAATATTTTGACGAAGGTTTTAGAGTATGTTTATTAAAATGAAAACTCCATTCTAGTGGGCTACGCCTGAAAATAAGATTTTGACAAAATTTTTAGGGTATGTTTATTAAAGTTTTAGAGTATTTTGGTGGGCTATATTCTTGATTCCTTAAATGATTTATTCAAATGGATTGTGACTAAATAAATGACTAACTATTTAGTCATTTTTATTTGTGTGACTAAATAATTTTTAATCAACGACCAAAATAGTAATTTATTTACTCATTTATAGATGAGTTGCAAAAAATGAGCAGAATTTGGTCATTTTTAGTTGTTGTGACTAAAAGTTTTAGTCACCTAGTCATTTATTTTCCAAATTCTACTAGTGTGTGTATCCTTGTGCGATTAGGGATCTCTCAATGTTAAGGGCCCCAGGGATAAGCTCGTCATAAGAAGTGACACATTGCATCTTTAACTAAAAGGATAAATCTATATTGACATTAGCAATGATGATTTCGACTTGTTGCTCCTTAGGAATGGGTCACTTTCTCTTACTAGCTCGCTACCTCCATCGTTGTAGGAAGTTTGCGATCAAGTTCAATATTTTGGTTTTAGGAGTCTAACAGTTGGAAATCATAGTAAAATTAGAATTTAATAAGTTTTGGAATTAGCATTTTAAAGTGTTTTTTGGGGTCATTAACTTCAGACTATCTTCTCTTTTGCAAGGGTGGTTGCATGCTAATTTTTTTTGGTGTAAAATATCAGTATTATTAGATTTTGTTACCTGTCTATGAATAAAAATTATTGGAGTGTGAGTTTGATGCTTTTTGAAGATCTAAATAGTCAAGTTTGGTAAAGAAAAATCATGTCAGATAATATTAGTCCAGAACAAAATGAAGACACACTTGATAGATTGTGGGCTAGATTGAAAAGAAAGGGTGATGGGAAATGTTATTGTCCTTGCAATAATTGCAAGGGCTTAAAGACGATATGACTTTTAATCACAACAGCTGAGAAACATTGTAAGCAGCATGGTCACATTGAAGGGGGGCATGATTATTGTCCATTGGTAAGTTGTTCATTATATGTGTTTATATTGATTGAATTTGTAAATGTTTATATTATTTTAACATTATATATATATATAATCACTTGATCATGATCATGGTTTATTTTTATCTATCATTATTATAAAGGTGGGTTGCCCTAGGGAACATGATATGGATTATCATGGCCTGGAGAATGTGGTTTTGCAAGCAGATGAACATGGAGCTATGAATATCAAAGATGAAGTTAATGATCCTATGAAAGAAGATGATCATGTGCTAGAAAAAATAGTTGAAGATGATGGTATAGATACATTGATCCATGACACATTTAGTG
>VDFB02224651.1:0-16660 GCA_007258455.2 Sequoia sempervirens
ATCAATTATTTAATTACATAATTATCTAGACAACTCAGCCCTTTCTAGAAGTCTCTAGAAAATAATTAAATAATTAAATAAACACTTCTTGGGAATGGAGACACCTGTCCAAGCTACATAAATTAATAGAGTGGACTTTATGTATGTCTGTGTTAGTGTTGTTTTCTATGAATATGGCTTTGTGTATCTACGAAGTTCATGTTGTTGTTCTGCCATCTCCATTTTTGGACATTGGCAAGATTTGAATGGCAGACCATCCCTGGCCTACCTACAAACTGATTGAGATGATCATTGCCCAAAGCAAATTATTGATGGTCACAAAGTCCAATCAATCGAGTTTGCACACTCTGTATCGATTGCCTTGTGTGCTCACGTTTCTTTCAGTCATAAATTATGACGAAATATATTTTTTTTTATTTCAATGCATGAAATTTATAAACTCTTTTTAGTCCTCAATTTGGAGTTAAAATGAGAAATAGCAGCACTACAAATATAAGAGACATAAACATTGAAGAAGGAACAACAAACTCTCACAATTTTGGATCTAGTTCAGTTATTTTTGAAGATTTTTATTGTTTAACATTTTTAACAATTGCTAGATAGCACATTAATGATGTGTTTTATTCATTTCAACATTCTTTTTATGAAGAATTGAGTTCTTCATAAGGGAGAGGGATTGGTAGTCGTGCGGTAGAACTTTGATTTGTGTAGTGGTTACATGGAATTTCTTATGACCTCCATTTTTTTAGAAATGTGTATGAACTCTTCTCTATCTACAAGGAAGATTTGGAGGTGTGACTCTATTATGTAACTAAGTGTCCTTAAAATATATTTTTTAAAGATTTGAGCAAAACATTATCATGGAATTGCTAGTAGTTAAACAAAAATATATCATGTGTTGGTAGAACATTATTTCTTATTTAAAATATAACTTTATGCAACCTAAATGATCTCAATACCTTTTGGCAACAAATTTTTTTGTTATCTCAAACCTTTATATCCAACACAAATGAACACAAAATATTACTTATGATTATAAAACCAACACATTTTTATTTTAAATATAACTTATAATCAACTTTAAATGATGATAATTTTTTTTGACAATCTTTCACATTTCATGATAAAATACAATGTATTTATTGTGCTCACCTTTTACATTTGTCATTGGACAACCATCTATGAAGTAATCCAGTGGATATACATTGCCACTCCAAAAATTGTACAAATAAGAATAGTATTTGTCCAAATAACAATACTTGTTTAGATGAACACCTTTTTTATAAATGACACTAATATTGGATGGATAATATATTTTATATAAATCAAAAATGCATTTAATTCACTTATTAATGAATGTATTTATGATTTTTTTTCATAAATTCTCATGTGTTGTGTAAGGATCCATCTTGACAAACAATTGATCATTTATTGATTTACATAAAATAATTATTGACAGTATATAGCATACATATGTTACAAGACTAAATATTATAACCACAAGTACCGTACCAACAATAGGACCCTGTCGAATTTTTTTTAATAAATTTATTATATACAAATGAAATAAAATAAAAAGACATGGAGAGATATCCTTCTCAAGGCACCTATTTTTTAATAAATTTATCATATACAAGTGAAATAAAATAAGCAGGTCTCAAGAAAGATATCTCGCAACATCTTTTACATAGATTTATCTAAGACAAGTGTGCTAGTTAGTATAATAATTACAATATATGTTATTAATGAAAAATTGTAATATTTGATTTAAAAATTAATATCAATGTTTAAAAATTAAAAAAAGAACTTGTTATGTGTTATAAAGTGTTGGAAAAGTATGGAGTGTCATGTGGTGATTATGTAAATAAAAATATCCACAACAAACATTTATTTAAAGAAAAACTAAAATTACGAATTAAAACTATAACTAGTGCAATTTAAAATAAAGATAAAACAAAAAATCAAATATTTAAAGGAGTCTCGAGTGGTGAGAATAAATACAACACACATAAAACTCTAATAATATATATTAATGTCGCAAGTTAAATTAAAAAATATATAACACAAGTATGCAATATTTGCTACACTTTTCAAAGTAAGAATAAAATAAAAGAATTACTAAAATTATGAATGATGGAAAATCAAAAGTAAAATTAAAAGTTACAATTTTTTTTAAAAAAACTCTTAAAATAATAGTTCTTAACTAAAAAATATGTGTCCATATATGTATGCAATAAATAAAATGGTTTTAAAGTAAAATAACTAGCAATTGCACCTTGGTGTGCAATGGGTACGCCAAAGATGTGTGGAAGGTAAATTAGGGAAAATTTTGATCTAATTTTTGCATACATTTGTGTAGTATACATGAGGTCAATTGGTAGTCCATTTAGAAATGATGTTGTTTGTGCAACAAAAGTCTCAAATTTCAATGGAAAATTGACAACTTCAAATCAATTATGCATCCACTTACAAGGATCTACACTCAACTAAAACAAAACCTCTAAATCAGGAATCAATCTCCATTGCCAATAGGCTCATGCTATTCTTCAAATAGGGAGAGAGGGAGAGATAGAGATGGAAGGAGGGAGAGATATAGGGGGAAGAGCAAGAGATAGAGATAGAGATGGAAATTAAAATAGAAATGGAGATGGAGATGGAGGAGGGGGAAATGGAGAGAAGAGGGAGATAAATAGAGAGAGAATAAAGGGATAGATAGAGATGGAAGACATAATTATATAGAGATGGAGAGAAAGGGAGAGAAATGGAGAAAATGAGAGAGGGAGAGATAGAAAGACAAAGATATAGGGTGTGATATATAAGAGGTAGAGATGGAAAGATATAGAGGTAGAGAGACATGGAGAGATAATAAGATAGAGATAGAGGGATCTATGAAAGAAGAAATATGGAGAGATAGAGATAGAGAGGTAAAAAGATAGATATAGAGATAGATGTAGAGATAGGGAGGGAGAAACAAGGAGTGTGTGTGTGTGTGTGTGTGTATGCATAAGAGAGATAGAGATAGAGAGGGTGATAGTTATGTATTATAAATATATAGAGAGGGAGGGAGAGGAAGGAGAAAATAGAGGAGATAGGATAGTGGAGATGTATAAAGATATAGAAAGAGGGAGTGATAGGGAGAGAGGGAGAGGGGGAGAGATAGAGATAGAAAGAGGGAGAGATAGGGATAGAAAGGAGATGGAGATAGATACAACTTGGGAAGGAAGATGGGGTAAGATACAAAATCAAGAAAAGATAGAGATATTATATAGAAGGAGATGATGGAAGGGAGAGATAACAGAGGAGGGATAAATGAGACAAAGAGGGAGATAGTAATACAGAAAGAGAGTTGGAGAGCAAGATAAATATATAGAAAGTGATATATAGAGAGAGGTAGAGAGGGATATAGAGAGAGTAGGAGAGATGGAAGGAGAGATTGAGTGAATAAGTGAGAGAGATAAGAGATAATGAGATATTAAAGAGTGAGGGAGAGGAGATGAGGAGATAGAGATAGAGGCGAGATAAAGGAGGTGATAGAGATAAGTAATAGAGATAGAAAGGGAGAGAGAGATGGAGGAGGGGAGAGGTAGATATAGGGAGGAAAAATAGAGAGTTTGTGTGTATGAGAGTGAGAGAAATATATAGAGATAAATATAGGGAGGGAGAAATAGGGAGTGTGTGTGTGTGTGTGTGTGTGTGAGCAAGAGAGAGATATTGAGATTGAGATAGAGATATATATAGGGAGAGAGAGAGGGGGGGAGAGAAATAGAGAGAGGATAGAGGAGAAGTAGAGATATATAGAGAGTGATTGGGAGAGAGAGGGAGAGAGAGAGAGATTAGGAAAGATATAGGGGAAAAAGAGAGAGAGATGCAAGGAGAGATAAGGAGATAGAGATATGGGGGAGAGATAAAAAGGAAGATAGAGATAGAGATAGAGATGGATATGGAGAGAAAGGGGGAGAGAAATAGAGATATAAAGAGGGGGAGACAAAGAGAGGGAGATCTATGGAGGGATAGAAAGATATAGGAAATTATAGCTTGGGAGAGAGGTAGAGAGAGGGATATATATAGAGAGGGAAATAGGAAAAGAAAGAGAGATTTCTTTATATCTCTATCTCCCTCTCTATCTCTATGCTTCTCATTATCTCTTGATTTCTCTCTCTTCCTATCTACCCTATTTCTATCTATATTTTTCTTCCCTTCTCTCTACCTCTATCTATGTTTCTCTATTTTCCTCTCTGTCTCTTTCCCTCTCCCTATCTCTCTCCCTTACTCTTTTTTTATATCCCTATTTATCTCCCCCCTCTCTCCCCCTTTCCCTCTTTATCTCTATACCACTCTATATTTATTTGTCTCCTATTTCTCTTTATTTCTCTCTATCTCCCTCTCTATGTGACTATATCTATCTATATCTCTCATCTTCTCTCTTTTCCTCTTGCTCTTTCTTTATCTATCTTCTTATCTCTTTCTATTTCTCTCTCTCTCCCTTTATTCCTCTATATATCTACCTCTATCTCCATATATTATATGATGAAAAGAGAATACCCAACTTAAAAAACAACTCTTAAAACTCATACATGCAACAAAATAAAAGCTAGAAATTAAATCAAATATGTTGGAAATGTTTCATACTCCTCATTCAACATCTCTTGAATTGTTACAATAACAAAGCAATGATTAAGCACAATTGAAAACACATTCATTTGCAACCATATGGGTTGATTAATTCCACTACAAATCTGATATAAAAATGATAAGAGGCAACAAATAACAAATAGACAAATAACTCCTTCAATCAATCTTATTTTACAAGATTTTGCTCCTACAATTTGCAACCTTCAATGGAAACTTCTACTACAATAACCCATAGATTCTCCAATCCATTTGTTGTTGCAAATACCTCTTCAAACCTGTAAAAACATGTCCAAAACTTTCCTCCATAGGAAATATTTTCCCCCTCTAACCTGTCTCTCAAAAATTGCCTTCAAATTCTTCTTTATTGCCTTCACAATTCTCTAGATTCTCCACTACTAGCTCAGAGAATTAATTAAAATTAAATTTTATGCTCTCCACCACCAGGTACACCATCTCCTCTATGGCTGAAAATTCAAACTTCTCAAAAATAATTAATGCACAATAAAATCCATTTAAAACTGCATGGACAAAGATAGGAGTTGTTGCTTTAATTCACCACTTGCAATTTTAGAAAAAGTAAAAAAAGGAAAAAATCAAGTCATGGGCACCCACCTCGAGTCCCTACTTTTTAGGGAAATGATTATTGTGCTTTAAAAAATCCATTATCCCATTTTCAATGCCCATCTTGGGTTTTTCCAAATAATTTGCAATTTTATTGCTTTATTTCTTCTTCTTTTTGTTTTAAATCCCACTAGTCAACTTGTCAAAGTTGCACAAGAATTTAATTGACAAATTAATTTAATTGTAGATAAATACTTATCCATCCTCACCATATAATTCAAACCAAAAATTAATCCACTTCAAAAATCCAAAATCGCATAATTCAAAAATTCAACCTTTTGTTGACACAGGATTGCAAGTCACCTTGGATGCTCCTGCATCAATCAACCACGGTAGAAAAGAAAAAATATTTCATGAGCTGCACTCATAAATATTTATAGAACCTGTGTTTTGTTTGGATCCACCTCATTGCCTTTTCCACTGGGATCTTCCCATTCACCAAATTTTGCAACCTCACAATATTATATCCTTTCATCTTTACTCCTCTACCCTTCATGTATTTCAAAACTTTTAATCTAACTTCCCACCAATATATTCTGACAAAATTAGCAATCAAACATATACCTCCACCTTCAACAAAATAAATGTACTTCATTACCTCTATTGATGTTTTACCTTTCTCCTATCCTTCCACCATGTCTCCTCCATAAAATTTATTTGTTTCAACACCTTGTGTAAGACATAACGTCACTGCAATCTGATTTGTTTCACTCAAAACAGTATTAGTACCATTATCAAGAGACTCATTTTCCACTTTCCCTAACAAGGAATCATATTCACAAATCAAAACATCTTTATCTCCACTTTTCTCTAACAAAGATTTATCAGAAAACTCTTCATTTACCTTCACTTTACACTCTTCAAATTCAACTTTATCAAATTGATCTACTGCTGCAATAAATTCTTCATCAAAGCAAACATCAAAATCTGATTTTACCTCACCTTCTGCTGCAACCTTTGTTTGACTTTAGATTAACTCATCCCACTCTCTTTTCAATTGATGCCATTCGCATCAATAAATTATCCCCTTCACTTTCTTCTATTTCCTTCAAAGGACACTATTATGTTGCAACTTCATTATAATCACATTCATCTTCATAAACACATTTATCCAAAATAAATTTTACCTCTGTATCTTCCACTGCTACAACTTTTTCTTCCCTTGCAATAATTTGATCCCATTCTCTTTCAATTTGAATGAGTAAATCATCCTTCTCAACTTCATAGGTGTTGTTTAAAGAACTCTCTTTTACTGTTGCAATCATTGTAGTCTCATCCTCCATGCCTTCCAATAGACATCCTTCAGCTTCAAGTTCCTCAATCTTTTTGCACTCATCCTCTTCCTCTTCCTCAATGTCACATGCATGACACTCTGTTGCATCCTCTTTCTTTCCTGCATTTAAAACATCATTAGAAAGATAATAAAAAATACCTTCAACTCTTATATTATCCATTTTCTAGACCTCTCAATGCCTTAACAACACAAATCTCCAAACCCTTAGGTTTTACTTATGTAAATTACCTCCTTCAGTGATCTGTTTACAAAACCCTCTTCCAATATTCACCAATATTCACCAATATTATTGTAAACTGCCTCATTCGATGATTTTTCTACAATCATGGGAACCTCATATCCTCAAATTCTCTTAAAATTTCTTCTTACTACTTGCAAATTCATCTGCAAACAAAATCCACACATTCTCCACCCTCAGGTCCTGGTGCAAACTACCTCCAATCGACGCTTATGCCTACACACTCAAGAACTCCTACTCTAATACCACTAATGAAAAGAGAATATCCAACTTGAAACACAACTCTTAAAACTCATACATGCAACAAAATAAATGCTAGAAATTAAATCAAATCTATTGGAAATGTCTCATACTCCTCATTCAACATCTCTTGAATTGTTACAATAACAAAGCAATGACTAAGCACAATTGAAAACACATTCATTTGTAATCATATGGGATGATTAATTCCACTACAAATCTGATATAAAAATGATAAGAGGCAACAAATAACAAATATAGAAATAACTCCTTCAATCAATCTTCTTTTACAATATTTTTCTCCTACAATCTGCAACCTTCAATGGAAACTTCTACTGCAATAACCTATGGATTCTCCAATCCATTTGTTACTGCAAATACCTCTTCAAACCTATAAAAACATGTCCAAAAATTTCATCCATAGTAAAGTTTTTCCCCCTCTAACCTATCTCTAAAAAAATGCCTTCAAATTCTTCTTTATTGCTTTCACAATTCTCTAGATTCTCCACTACTAGTTCAGAGAATTAATTAAAATTAAATTTTTTGATCTCCACCACCAGGTACACCATCTCCTCTGTGGCTACAAATTCAAACTTCTCAAAAATAATTAATGCACAATAAAATCCATTTAAAATTATCTGGACAAAGATAGGAGTTGTTGCTTTAATTCTCCACTTGCAATTTTAGAAAAAAGTAAAAAATGACAAAAATCAAATCATGGGCATCCACCTCCAGTCCCTACTTTTTAGGGAAATGATTATTGTGCTTTAAAACATCCATTATCCCATTTTCAATGGCCACCTTGGGTTTTTTCGAAATAATTTGCGAGTATGTGCAGGATCATCATGGAAAAAATAGGGCCTTAAGTGGCAAAAAATTCAGAAAAATCAGAGTTAGGCAACTTGAAGTAAAAATTTGAATAAATTATCTATATTATTTTAAAAATATGTAAGAATAGAATTTGTAGCAAATTGAATTTATTTTCTAAACTAATAGGTTTTTTTTTTTTTTAAATCTATTTGGTGAAAATTTGAAATTTCAATGCAGTGTAGTGCTTAAATTTCAGGGAAAAAATAAGTAGGTGTTTGTCTGACCACCCTAACCACAATAAAATGGTAATATTTTTTTATAATATTTTAGATATAAGCAAAGGACTAATGTCCGGATTTGATGCATATTTTTTTGTAATTTTTTTCCAAGTGAATAATTAATTATGATTTTTTTTATTACAACTTAAATTAAAAAATATAAAAACTCGTATGTCTGACCACCTTAACTTGGTCAAAACGTCATGAAATTCATTTTTTTTAATCTTATAGTATGCGAAGCATAGAATGTGACACATGTTTTAAAATAAAAAAATGTGATAGCATTTGAAAGCTATAGATTTTTTTCAATCATAATTTATATTGGTGGAAAGCTGAGAATCTCCTTTAAAAACCCTTTTTGTTTCATCAATTTTGGGTAAAAACAAAGTCGTCAACCACATACCCTACACATACCCATCATATCGCCACTTTTTAGCCCATCATGATCGTGCACATGTACCCTTGCAATTTTAATGTTTAATTTCATTTTTTTTGTTTTAAATCCCACTAGTCAACTTGTCAAAGTTGCACAAGAATTTAATTGACAAATTAATTTAATTGTAGATAAATACTTATCCACCCTCACCATATAATTCAAACCAAAAATTAATCCACTTCAAAAATCCAAAATTGCATAATTCAAAAATTCAACATTTTGTTGACACATTGCAAGTCACCATGGATGCTCCTACATCACTATCTCTCTTTTTATCTCTCTATATCTCTTTGTCTCCCTCTCTTTAGCTCTATTTCTCTTTCTCTCTATCTCTATCTTTTTTTGTCTTCTCTCATTTTGTATCTCCCTCTCCCTCTCTTTATCCCTCAATTTCTATCTTTGTTTCTCTCTATCTAACTCTCTAAGTTGTCTTTTTTTTTTGTCTATTTGCATCTCTCCTCCTTTGCCTCATTTTCTCCCTATCTTTCTCTCTTCTTTTCTTTCTATTTTTTCTCTATTTTCCTCTATATCTTATCTCCCTCTCCCTTCTCTCTTTTTCTCTCTATCTATTTACCTCCTTAAGTGTGTAATGGGTACACTAAAGAGGTTATAAAGTTGAATTATCATATCCTTAATCAAATGACAAGCTACCCTAAGCATAAGTCCCTAGGGACGTGTTATCCTTGGATTGTTAGCATGAAATGACTAATCAAAATTTATCTTCTCTCTCTCCCACATATTTTATAACTTTTAATTTATATTTTTATGTTTGAAATTCATTTTATCATATAAATTAAAATTAAAATTTTGAAATAGAATTATTATACAATAATTAAACTTTAATAAGACAAATAATTATAAATTAAATTAATTCTAATATTTTTTAATTATTATTTGTAATTTTATAAAAAGACATAAATAATAAAAATAAATTTCAAACGTAAATATAAATAAAATTTTAAAAAAGAATAAACTAATTGCAAAGTCAAAATAAATCTAAATCTAAATATTAATAAACATAATAATTTTAAAAAATTAACAATGAATAATGAAATTTTTAAGTTAATAAATCATTAAATTAAAAAAAAAAACCAAAATTTTAATTTATTAGAATTGAAATATTAATAAAATTTGTATCGATAAATAATATATTACAAACAATATTAACATTAATATTATAAACTCAATTAACAAATAAAAAATTATTATAATATTATCAAATTAACCTAAATTATTAAATAAGTTAAACATTTTAAAAATGAAAATAATAGTTCAAATAAATATTAAAAATAAAAATAAACTAGATTTTAAAATTGTTAAAGCTAGAATTTTAACTTTTACACTAAAACTTACAAGTAACACCAAATTTAAAAAGTTCAAAATAAAATGAAACCTATTAAAAAAGGTAAAAAGTCAATTCATATTTTTTTATTCTTTTTTAAAATTTTATTTATATTTACGTTTGAAATTTATTTTTATTATTTATGTCTTTTTATAAAATTACAAATAATAATTAAAAATATTAGAATTAATTTAATTTATAATTATTTGTTTTATTAAGTTTAATTATTGTATAATAATTATATTTCAAATTTTTTTTTTTTTTAAAAGATTTGAACATATAATTTATTATTTGTATATTATATTTATTATAAGAAATCTAAAAATCTAAGTTTGAAAATTTTTAAAGAAAAAAATACATTCTTATCCTACCTTCCCTACTTTAAAGCTAAGATTGGATTAAAGTGTAGTTGTTTTTTCTTTAATTATATATTATATTTTTTAATATTTTAAAAAATTTGATGGTTGAGATCATTTCAATCTTTGTACATCTTTCTCTATAACTTTCAACCATTGATTTTCAAAAGTAGGTCGTCCACTTCATATAAAGAACACCTTCGGCATAAAAATAACTCTTACATAAATAAAATAAATTTCTCCTTATTTTAAATAGATTTATTTAATATATCTATAATAGTAAATATAAAATTATAAACAATATAATAGTATAAGATATAATATTATTGAAAAATGTCAACAATATTTGACATAAAAATTTATCCATTAAAAAATGAAAAATTAATTGACAATAAATATTTTAGTAAATTAAAAATTATAAAATCATAAACTAAGATAAATGTTGTTGTCCATACGCCTTTACATAGCCATGCCTAATTATTATAAAGGTCGGTACTTAAAATAAAATAATTGATTAATACTATGATTAGTAAAAGTTCATGTCATGCCATGTCATCTTGTCATGGAACATAAGATAAAGTGGACGTTGTAATAAGAACTCAAAATATTTAATTAATAACAATCTACACAAACTTTTCAATATTTGTTCAAACCATCAATTATATGTTTGGGATTATATCAATAGTGTTTCTAGTATCTTCTCAAAATTTTAATATTTATAATCTCTATTTTTTAAAGTTTTTCATTGAGTTATCTTCATTGCAATGAAATTTTTAGTTTTTATTATGCAACTCATTTTCATTTACATTTTTTTTGTTTGGAATAATATTATGACATTCATTCATATTCAATGTAGATGATAATTTTTTTCTTCATTTACTCTATAAATATTCTTGAGTGAGGTGGAATATTATATTTATTTATTTATTTATTTTATGTGCCATCAAAATAATCCTCTTGTTTGGGTGAGCTGATCTTTGCTAAAACCTTATCATTAATGTAACTTTAATATATCATTGTCTACTTATAACACATGTTATCAAATAAAAATCCACATAAAAATATAGTAAACTTGTACAAGATCTTAAATGCTTGTCCTAGTCATTGGAAAAAACTATTGGGAGAGAATTCTAACATATGATAAACACTTCACATCCCATTTGAGTATAGGAGTTAATGGTGAACTCCTCAACACCCTAGGATCACCTGCAAGACAACAATAACTTCCACAGGAGAGAAATGGTAGAAATGTCATGCTATGGTTATGAATGTAAAATTGCTATATTGAATATGTGATGTACATATGATGCCCTACTTATAAAGGTAAGTTGCGAGATAGGATTAGACAAGATCTTGACATGTGTTACACTTTTTGAGACATCCTAATTTTTGCTTGAAATCACAAATATTTGAAAAATATAATGATTTAAACATTTAAAGGTTCCATTAAAGGATTTTAATTAAAAATGGTTTGATCAAACCCCCTTAAATCAAACCCCTTGGATAGAACCCCATTAGTTTTAAACCATACCTATAATGGAGTCTCCTCTACCCCTATCAAAATGCTAATAAAAAACCGCTTTTGATTTACCTTTTGGGGATCAAATAGATTCATTTAAAATTTATGTTTTGTAAGTATGTAGCCTTTATTATAAGCTTTCCAAAAGGTATAATTTTAAATATATTTAATTTGAATATTATATTTATTTTTTATTTCTTGTGAATATAGGTTTTTCAATGAACATCGAGATCTTTATTTTACACATACGGAAAAATAGGAAAATAGAGAAAAAAATCTTTAAAAAATGTGCATTAGGTATTGATTTCCTTATTCCAATAAAAAAAGAATAAGTTAATTCAAATGCATAGAAAAAATGTTATGTGGTACAAAGTACACCTTTGTCCAAATTATAAGTACTCTGACTTAGAAAATTAATTAAAAAAAACTATATAGCAAAATATTATGAAAAATATCCATATACTAGATATTGGTGTGAAAATTTTGTATTTTAAAAATTAGAATTGTATCCTTTCTATCAAAAAATTTATGTGGTCTAAAGTAAACATCACCTTTTAAGAATGTTGTTGAGTAGAAGAAAAAGTTATTAAAAATTACTTATAAGGATTCACAATTTTTTTTTTAATTTTTTTTAAAAAGATAATTAGAATCTACACACAAAATCTCACAAATCGCTAGTTTTCTTCATCTTAAAATTCTTAATGGTTTAGCTGCTATAGGTGTAAGAAAGTGAAGATCTGGTGAAAAATGTTGATTTCAATGTCAAGTTTAGCCAAAAAGTGTAACCCATTATTGTGGGATCACCTATACAATGAAACAACTACCTCAACAAATATTAAATTACCTAGGACACAAGCATTAAATAAAAGCTATCTAAATAAGATAACATCTTATCTAGACAACTAAGACTTCTAGAAAAAGCAACTAGGGCCTAAGTGGACTTAACATGTAAATAGGACCCCACCGATAACTAGTTGAGAAAAACACTTATTTACACCAACGCCCACCATTAAGTGCAACTTAGGGAGTAGATTATTATGCAAATGATGCAAATATGGGTCCTGACTATGAGGCCATGTCAGGTACCCATGTACATATACAATGCAATCTCTCACAAACAAAAAAAGGAGAAAATCTAGTGGAACAAAACTCCTCCCCAAAAGAGCGATGAAGATACAAAATACTCTCAATGATGACTAAGAAGGAAAAAACCCCATATGAGGAAAAATACCCCCCCATAAGAGATAAGAAGAGAGACCGTGCAACCCCCCCTCAATGTAGTGTCTCCTACAACTATGGTAGATTTCCAACAATGAATGTTGAAGATGATCCAAGACTATTGAACAACATTTCTCCCCTTGGGAAGAAACAAGACCAAGATGGTATGGAAGATTTCTTCCCATTCCTGAAAGGAAGATGGAGAAGAAGGATGATGAGTGATGTCTCTAAACTATGATCAAGTGCCTCCATGTCGATGTTGAAAGTTGTCACACTCCAAACATGCATTCTAAGTCACACAACTGAAGAAGACAATCCAAAATCTCCTAGAAACAATTGTAGAACAAAATCCAAAATAAAGATACCTCCTCTGAAGACAAAGAAGCCTCCTCCACATATTGTCCAAAAGAATCCACACTCATGTCAAACTGTGAAGGATGACCATATAAAGAATGAATAAGAGGGTCAAAGTGTTCCCTCAAAACAATTGAAGAAGGATTATCTCCATCAAAGAGAAGATGAATACAATCAAAGATGTCTCCAAAATCTAAATTGCAAGACTCACAAAATAAACCGCCAATGTCTGTCAAGTACTCATCCCTTGAAGTAGCCATCTCTGGAAGATGATGTATGTCCTTGTAGACATGCAAAATTTACATTATGCATTCAATTGGATTCAGTCAAATTAGGTCTCACATTAGGCACATTCATCACTTTCATCCATTCATTAAATAATCTCATTTATCAAATAAACATTATCATTCAACCTTCATCTTGCATCATCCATTTAATTAAATAAATCAGGACTTCAAATCAAATCTTAAATTATCAAAGTCTTGAAAGTCAAATCATCTAATCAGCATTAAATCAGCATAACCATCTAATCTGATCTAATGCTAATCCCATCCCACTTGCATTATCTAGATCTAGCCACTTGTATAAATCAATTTTATTGATTTATTAAAATACTATTTCCCTCAACATGACAAGTCAAACATGGCATTTATTGCTCTTCTTTCTTGTCCCCCTCTCAAAATTTATTGAAATTTGAATTCAAATTCTCCCTCTCATGGGCACTCTTCCCAAATCTTGCACATCCACTAACCACTCATCATTTGACAAGTGTCCTTTTCATTTGTCCAACCTTAGTCCCACATTGGTCCCTCTTCAACACTTAGCATTTTGAAAATCTATAAAGGAAGGCTTAATCTTCATTCATGGGATCCACAATTTTATGCAAGGTTACTCTCTTCATTTGAGATTTGATCTTGTTCATTTCAATCCATCATCTCCATTTGCATTTTATCATCTTTAGCTTTGATCAAGGGTTGGGAAAGGGTCGCTAGCACATGTGACACCAATCCAACATGGAATAGGTGATTATCATGCTTTTGAAATGTCTTTTTGATGTTGTTTTGTTACTTGTGGCATTTCTTTAGCATAGGTATTTTATTTCATGGAGGTATTTGCAGATTTGTGTGTTTAGACTAACCCTTCTAATGAGTTTTTGAGGTTGGTCTTACATTGCAGATTCAGGGTACTTCATCTTGGCGCTAGAAGGAGGGCATGCTCATAAGTTTGTTATCTTTGTTTTATTGAATGCACACACTGATTTATCTTTGTATTTCAATACGTTGTTGACCTCTTTGCATTTCTTACGATACATTTACATTTGGAATTCCTTTTGAATAAGCTTAAAAAGATCATGAGTTTAAAAGGTTCGCCATGCCCTCTCTATGCTCATATTTTGGCATTTTAAGAAAAAAAAATATATCATTCTCTGCACTATAGATCTGTGTGCCATATTGGAGAGATAGACACTCTATATTCTAGGAGTTAAACTTTGGTTTTCAGTTTTAGATTGCGTAGTCTTTATGTATGAGATTGGATTATTCTCAGGCACTATTCAACGTATTGCGTATTCTCTAGACATCACTTTTTCACGAAATAGAAATTGAATCAGGTAGCACATTTAGATCTTCTTTTTCATGGTGTTCAAAAAGTAGGATGGTAGATTTTGTAGTCTCGTTACAGCTCAATAGAAATTGACTCTCTTTGCTTCTTTTTGAACATTGACTACTTTAAACATTATATCAATCAATAAGGGAATCTCTTCAAAAAATCAACTCTCACATAATAAAAAGGCTGGTTAGGAGTGGTAGATTAGGAGCAACTTTTATCCTAAGCCAGTGGGTGAGCTCCTCAGACACAGTGGTCTCACCTGGCAAAAGCTCTACTTTGCCCGCGCCCTCTGTGACCTGATAGACCCTACCACGGGCATGAGAATTGCCAACACTTCCTTCATTTACTTCATGACAAGTTGTATGCCATCCAAAAAATAGCGCCCTATCAAAAAAAGATTTTTGACCGCAAGTGAGTAGATGAGAAATGATGTATTTCGCGCAGTAAGGAGTGATGGATATTTTTGTTTAAGTCTTTAAATCTGATCCTATGCATTGGGTGGAGGTCTGAGTTAATAAAGGTAGTTGAATGATAAAACATGAGCGTCTCTGGTCTCCATTTTTGTTCTTTTTTTTAAAAAACGCATCAAAGCGCCCTGTCAAATAAGATTTCCATCATGATATACTTGGTCAAACAGATTGTGTTCGCTGTCTAGTATTAATGTCACTGCTATTTCTATGCTGACTAAAACCATTGAAGTGACTGGTGTGTCTCAAATACAGAGGACTCTTTCGTCAACGGAGTTGTTGGACAGATTCATTTAAAGAGAACATCATACAAAGTTCAAGTGACTGCTCACTAAATTACAGAAGCTGAATTCAAAATCTGAAAGCGTGCGAAGTTGTTGTCTACTTTGAAAAATATATGGTGCCATGTGACATTTATTGTTTTCTTTTTTTATGATTTAAATAGATTTGGTCACAAGGTCAACTCAATATTCCCTCATGATATTAGCTTAATGTTATAAACTATTTTCTTTGAAGCTGGCTTATTTTTTATGGTCACAACTAAAGTTTAAATTGATGATAATGCCTTTTTCTTTGAAACTGGCTTATTGATGCAATTAGCTTGATACTTCATTGTTTTTGTGGTGATGCCTTTAGAAATATTCTATGATTGATAAGATTTATGAACTTGTGAAAGTTTGTTATATCATTTCAAACATTTGAAATTGATGATGATACTTTTGAAACATTTGTTCTTTTAAGTTGATTCATTGAGATAATTTATTAACTTTTGTATTATGAATCAGTTTTTCATCATTATAACCATAGTTAAAATTTGAAATTTATGACGATGCTTCTAAAAAGACTTATGCTTGGTAATTGATTTATTGGCTCATTATTTCTAGTGATGAGATTGTGATAAGGGAGAGAAAAAGATTAACAAGTGTGATGCCTTTTTAGGATCATTAATAAATCTTCATTTTATTATCATCACTTAGGAACATGTTATTGTTTGAAGTTAAATCAAGATAAATTGGATTCTCACATAATCATCTTTTTGTTTATAGGTACAAACGAACAACGAAGGTACAAGCGAACAACGAAGGCAAAAAAAAAAAAGGGGGAAAAGTGAAAGCGAAAAATCAACGAGGAGGCTAGCAAACGAAGACGAAAGGGGGATGATTTTTTTTTTTTGAAAACACAATGTGTTTTTTAACACTTTAAGTGTTGATTAACACTACTTCATGAAGTTGTTTATCCTTTCGTTT
>VDFB02224653.1:0-11377 GCA_007258455.2 Sequoia sempervirens
TTTTTGTATCTTTCCTTTGAACATGCAAGTCTTTAACTGTGTTTTATAATTCTGTATTCATATCTTAGAGTTGTGAAATTAATCTTTCCTTCCTGAGATGTGTATGTAGATCAAACCTGTTATGACTAAAGCATCAAATCTGAAAGAGGTTGTTCTAAGAATAGCAATCAGGCTTTAAAGTGTATGTTCTTCCTATCATTTCATGATTTCTCAAACAGTTTGGTGTATCAGCCTAGTGTAGTCCTTTAATTATGAACTCATATCCTTTCCCTTGAGAATTAGTAGTCTAGGTGATACCAAAGGAAGTCAGCCTTCTCTGGAGGTTCATTTCAATTATAGGTGACCCACAGCCTTGAGATGATCCCATGTTGCTCTAAAAAGCTCAGTTTTACAAACTTTGTGCAGGGTGCAATTCTATGTGACAACAGCTATTTTAAAGTCTTTCGCATATCATGTGCAATAACTCTTCATATATTCAACCCATATTGGGTTCCCTAATTTGGCCCCATTATCCATTTAAAGATGATCTCTAACATGCATTAAATTTCATCATGTTGGTTAGGATTTTAATGTGACTACTATAATCATGCTCTTACATTTCATAGAATTCATTATAAGTACCATATTATAATGTCATAATATGCTCTTACATGTCATAATGACATTAGATGCTCTTAATGTCAATCTTGCACACATAAAAAAATTATATCATATGGCCAATGATACAACCTCAAAGTGGGAAACTCTCTTTCTCATGTCAAGATATAATAATAAATAAATCTAAGTAATTAATAAATATGAACATTAGGATGCGAGGTTGACACACCTTTTTCGACTCTTAAGTGACAGGAAAGAATAATGACTTAGGATAGAGTGATTTTTCCTTCCACATAGATTATTTTAAAGTTGCAATATTTCCAAGAAGATTCTAGGGAATAGTTTAACACTTTACCCCAAATTTCTCTAAAAGATCTAGATATACTATTACACTAAATGCATCCTTTTCATTGGGATTTTTTTCTCATTCCCTTCCACTTTCATTGCATGGTACACTTAGAGTAGTGTCCCTAAATCTAATAAAGGCTTGATTTTGTTGGTGATCTTGGATAGTATTTTACAATCTAGTCATTATGGTTGCTACACCTTCAACCCACAAAATTTAGCAACATTGGGCTTGCCTACAAGAAGACTAAAATAATTGCATTCTATTTTAAGTAAATACAATTGGTTCTTGATAAAGTAGCTAAAATGTGTAGATTTCAAGAATAAAATGGGCAAAAAAACTTGGTTTGTTCTCAGTGGTTATATGATGCATCATGGTCCTATCTTAACTACCTTGTTCCTTTAATGCTCTTTGTAAAATTTCATCTAATTTTTCCCTACTAAAAATGATAAATGATTTGGTGAATAGATTGGGGTTTACTAGCTTATACCTATATCAACATTGATGAAATTGACTTGGAATCATTTTTTTGATTATTTTGAATTTTTTTTGTAAATAATATTGGATATTTTTTGGGGGTGTGGAAAAGGAACCAACACAGTAAAATATTGATGGTAATGGGATTGTGAAGGGTTGGCCATCAAAGGACAAGTCAAATGCCACATCACTACCCCTTGTAAATGATTGTGATGATAAGTTTAGCCGTATTAACCAAAATATGGACATGATGCCAAATGTAGCTCATCTTCTTTGATGGATGGACTCATTATGGCTTAACCTATTTTTGTGTTCAAAATGATCATTAACATCAATGAGCTTCATTCTTCTTTCCTTAACTACATCGACAATAATTTTAATTATTTGGTCTAGATCCATAGGGAGGTAGATCAATGTCGTCAAATTCTAGAGGAGTCAAATACATTTAATGCCTTTCCTACTAATGAAAGGGACCTTAAATACATAATAGAGCCTTCATATTTTAGTTCATAAGGTTCAAGATATGGCTCGTGAACTCCAACTTTGACTATACCACTAGAATAGATCCATTAGCAAAAATTATTGCCTTTCTAAACCAACAAATGACAATGATAGTGATTGTTGATGTATTCTCTTGACTATTTTATGTTATCTTAATGTTTGCTCATTTGTAATAACAACCTCTAGCCCTTCAATTTTAATTAAATATTTTAAATCTATCAAAAAAATATGAACACAAATGTCACTATAAATTCTTTGGACCATCAATCCAAAAGGATACCACTCGTGACTATAGCAAGCAATATAGATTCATTTTTCAAAATATATCTAATAGTCAATTGTCATAAATATTAGAGATCACATTGTAAGAAATGTTAAAATCAAGAAGGGCACGCTTTTAGCTAAAATGAAGCAAAAGAGAGAAAGTCATCAAACAAAATATAACTTGAGACAAACATTCCAATATTGAGCTAATCCAAACCAAACTTAGTTCAATGGTCAAACATAATTTTTGGCCATCAAAACTAGGACAACTAGTTACAAATTTTATTTTATTTTAAATAAAAGTGGCTAAGCCACTGAAATTTTATTGATAAAAAGTTTTTTTTGAATTTACAGTCCCTAGTTCAAAAGGAGCATACCAGCAGGAAAGAACCAAGGAAAAAAACCTCTGGTTGTAGCTCCAAAAAAATACAGAAAACCTAGACCTAGGACCCACCCAAACCCAAAAGGAAAAAACCATACAATAAGAACATAGTCTTTTTCATTCAACCCCCTAGAGAAGCCCCCACAAGATAAAAACCCAGAACAAGATACAATAGCAAGACAATTTACCTTTTCAGGTGAAACTGGAAACAGCTTCGTAGTATGATAATGGTAGTAAATGATCCAAAGAAAGCTTCACTTTTTTCTTCCATGGAGGAGAAGCAACATTGTGAGATCTAACAAAATTCATCGAACATAAATTGCAAAGCCAGAAATAAATTTACACCAGCTGACATAATCTCAGGAGAAAGGTTATCCTTGAGTCAGTTGCAGCCCCCAATAGTTTCCATAAAATTGACACACATATTTCCTGTCCTAATAAACAGAAGAAGATCACCAAAACAATAGTTAGATAGAAAAACATTCTTATGAATAAATCTCAAAAATTGCACCAAGATTCTCATGTGCCAACGAATTGGGAATAGTGGATTCCTTGAGAATCAAAACCACCGGTACTCAAAGGTGTAATAGAGCCAACTTCCACAGCCCGATAATAGTTATGTAAAGCTGAAACCCAATAAGGGAGAATTCCATATTGAAAATCCAATAACATGCCAAGAGCCAACATGATACCAATCAAAAAGTTACCAAGCAAAGAGAAAATAAGAGCAGCCCAAAGCGGCCATGTAAATCATTCGTAAACAGATCGAAACTCTTTGGGTAATTTACCACAACCAACAACAATCATGTTGTTCATAAAATTGCCACACTAAACCATGAACCCTCTATAATGAATGATAAGTTAAAAACCATTGCATAGATTGATCAGCCATAAAGTTAAGAACCGAAAAAAATGATGTTACAGTATTCAACAGCTGTGTAGAAGGGTCATTAACCACAATCGGCAACAATCATGTAGTTCATAAAATTGCCACTGAAAGCAAACCACTTTAGAGGAGACTCAGCCAATGCCACAATAACCAGAAGCCCAGAACAAGAAACATGTCATGTAAATAACCCCCTTTAAGATTTTATTAGTTCAGAGGGAAATTTTCCTTACTGAAAATTGTAAAAGGTAATTCCTCATTTATTGCTTTATTTGCTAAGAAGTCAACAAGGGTATTTGCTTCCCTGTAAAAATGGGAAAGTGAAAATGTGTTGAACCATTTTAATTGAGATAGCACCTTATCTAGTAAATATTGGAGCTGCCAAACATGAGTTTTTTTGTTGTGCAACAACATGAAAAATAACCATAGAGTCACCTTCAATTATTAATGAGTTGATTTGAAGAGATCGTGCAAGATCCAGACCCAAAACTATTTACGACTTTTTGTTAAAGACAAAGTTTAAAATTTCTATTGACCATTCAACTATTGAAGATTGCACTCTTTAAAACAACTCTAAGGTCCAAAAAAGACACACTTAAAGATCTTGCATTTAAATCTAGAATACATTCAATTTTGACTAACCTAACAAAAGGCAAACTATTTCTAATAAGACAACGAAATTTTAATATATCAATTCCAAATCTTTATAGTCCATTCAAAACACATAAAAAATCATTATCTATGATTTTATCAAAATTCAACTACATGTTTTGAATCAATCTTCATCGACCCATATCAAAAAAACAAACACCATCACCTACTTGAAAATGATAGTTTCCCTCCCTTGACCCCCTAAATAATAGGGCATGTTCAACTCGCGGACTAAAATTAAAGACTAATATCTTAAGGGTTTATTCAATTTTGTTTTTCTTCCCTAAGAAAGAAAACAATAATACCTAATGGAATATCTTTCCTAGAGAGATGCGTGGAAAATTGGTTAAAGTGGACAGGTGTCATTTCATGCCGGGGAATATGCCATTGCGATGGGGATCATCACGTTGTTTATCCATACATTTTATTCTCCCCAACTTTCTCCTAACTTATTTGTATGGATATCATTTTATTATTATAATAAATATCTTTAATAATCCCATTATTAAACTATTGTTTTATTGAATAAACCTTAGGTTTAAGATTACTATGGATGGCGTGTAATCCATTCCTTCATTTCCAAGCAAACATACCCAAGGTAATTTCTAATGGCTTAGATTTAAGGGGGCATTTCTTTTGAGGAAGCAAGTTGGATTGTGTGTCATCATTGTCTAAGATTCTTTGTCCCCTGCTTATTAAATAATAGTTAGAAGATAGGTTTTGAGTTTGTTTTTTGAAATGGATTTTTGCATTATTATTCAGAAGCATTTAAATAGTTGATATAAGAGTGTTTGAATAATATTTGAATAGTTGATGTGTTGTAATTTTTATGGGATTTGAGAGTGTTTAAATAGTTGATATGTTCTAATTTTGATTTGATTTCAAATTATAGAAGATAGGTTTTGAGTTTGTTATTTGAAATGGATTTTTGTATTATTATTCGGAAGCGTTTAAATAGTTGATATGAGAGTGTTTGAATAATGTTTAAATAGTTGATATGTTCTAATTTTGATTTGATTTCAAATTATAGAAGATAGGTTTTGAGTTTGTTATTTGAAATGGATTTTTGTATTATTATTCGGAAGCGTTTAAATAGTTGATATGAGAGTGTTTGAATAATGTTTGAATAGTTAGTATGTTGTAATTTTTATGTGATTTGGAAGTGTTTGAATAATTGATATGTTGTAATTTTGATTTGATTTCAAATAAATGGATTGTAAGTTAAAACTTAGTATACACGCATGTATAGGTCATTGCACTATAAAGATTAAGTTGTAGGTTTGAAATTCATCTCTATGTTTTGAATATCTGACACAACATGTCTATTATTTATATGAGGCAAAATCATTTTTCATATTAAAAACCTCTTTTAGATTCCATGAAGTTAGATGATTTTATTTATTAAGATTGATCAAAGTAATAACTAATCTTATTATAAAGTTTTATTTTGAATAAAGAAACTTGGATTCTCCAATTCTTTGAATAAGATAGTTAAGTGGGTTTACGAGAAGCAAACAAGAAAAGTATTCTTTTAATATATTATATGGACAAAAATAAATGCAAATATTGTAGGTTGAGTGTTCTACTTGTAGGAGTATTTTGGGATGCATTAAAAGCAAAATTTATGGCTAATTTCTAGCTATAGTGAGGTTTAGGGCTTGGCTTTCATAAGTTACTTTTAATATTTTTTATTATGTGTTTGTCATTCCAATGTGTATCTTATATTTGATAATGTTGGTTGTAATGCTTAGGGCTCACTTTTCTTTTTAGTCTTTTTAATTCTTTTAGTTTATCTTTTTGTTGTAGTCTTATACTACTAACTAATTTAACATTTTTTAATAAGAGAATGCAATTAACAACTTACTAAAAATTGAGATTTTTTTTAGCTTAATGTATTTTAAAATATTTAAACAATTATTATTTCTTATTATAAATTTTATTTATAAAACCTGAGATAAAAAGTGCATACTCACCACCCTTTTCCTCTCATTTTGCACTCAATTTAATTCCCTCACATATAAAAATGGTTTATAACCATTTTCTACCATGCCCCCAAAATACAACACTTTTGAATACCTTCTCAATCCAATTATTTATCACTTTTCTATCATAGGCACTAGCTTGTCATACTCCTATCCTCCAAGATAGGATTGCATTAGGTGACATCCCCCAAGTTCAAATTATACTTTTCCTACACCCTAGCTTGCCTCTAATGGCTAAAAATGAGAAGAATGTGTATAAAGGGAGATTTTAAAGGAAATAAAGTTTATTAGAAAGGTACAACAAGCAAATCCAAAAATTCACACACCAAGTATGGTTAAGGAGATGAGGGTTGGATCCTTTATCCAATCACTTATTGAGGATTATATATGTTCATCATGGAATGGTGTTAATCGATTGACTCATAATGAATGAATGATTTTTGCAACCACAACAACCAACTTTGCCTCATAATCTAGATATAGCATTTATGCTTGACTATAGTTTAGGTGTAGTGTTTGACAGTTGGGTTATGAGCCTTTGGCAATTTGAATAGGATATTATAGAAACCTAGGAGTTTCTAAAAGTTCATTAGACTCTCCTTGACACACCTACACTACTACATACACCATCTCTTCTCAAGTTCATCACCTATTGTTAAATTAGAATATGGGTCTAAGGTATATCCCCCAAACAATTACCATTAAGCACTCTTTTCCCATTATCTACAAGTTACAAATTCAAGTCCAATAGTTTTAGAGGATGTGGTTACATAGAACACCACACTAACTTGCTAGATGATACATTGGTAAATAGGAGAAGATAGTACCATTCCAAGTTAAATAAGGTAGAGTCATCGAAAAACTTGTTGTAGAACAAAATGCCTCAAACCCCAAACCTAACAACTTAGAACCTCCAAAATATGTTTTCCCACATGTATCTACTCCAATTGACGAAAAAAACATGCTCTCTTTTATCCATATTGTCATTTTCTTCTTCTACCTAAAATATTAATTCTTAACCTCAACTTTGTACGTATTTGATATTTGAAATCTAAATTGTGATAATAAATGATTATTATTTTTGTCATTGATCTAAATTATAATTAAAAATATAATTATATTGTGATTAAAGATAAAACATTACTAGGATTAGTAAATATCTATGTTTACATCTTAACAAGGTCAAGAGGAGTGAATATATGGCCAAACATTTCTAAAGCGACCTAAAGAAAATTTTCAAACTATTTTAAAAACTTAGCTTCCCTATAAACCTTATAAAATTTTAGGGCCAACCGTTATGACAGTTAGGTTTCACATTTAGTTGAACATCCATATCAACATGACAATACAAAATTTAGGTTCGGGTTTCATATTTAGCTAAACATCTATACGAAACTTAGGGTAGGGTCAAAATTAGGGTTGTGACATATTGTTAAATTAGAATATGGGTCTAAGGTATATCCCCTAAACAATTACCATTAAGCACTCTTTTCCCATTATCTACAAGTTAAAAATTCAAGTCCAATATTTTTAGAGGATGTGGTTACACAAAACACCACACTAGCTTGCTAGATGAGACATTGGTAAATGGGAGAAGATAGTACCATTCCAAGTTAAATAAGGTCATGCATTCTAGAGTCATCGAAAAACTTGTTGTAGAACAAAATTCTTCAAACCCCAAACCTAACAAATTAGAACCTCCAAAATATGTTTTCCCACACGTATCTACCTCAATTGATGAAAAAAACATGCTCTCTTTTGTCCATATTGTCATTTCTTTCATCTACCTAATTAATAATAATTCTTAACCTCAACTTTGTAAGTATTTGATATTTGAAATCTAAAGTGTGATATTAAATGATTATTATTTTTGTCATTGATCTAAATTATAATTAAAAATATAATTATATTGTGATTAAAGATAAAAGAGTTAGTAAATCTCTATGTTTACATCTTAACAAGGTCAAGAAGAGTGAAGATATGGCCAAAAATGTCTAAAGTGACTTAAGAAATTTTTCAAACTATTTTAAAAACTTAGCTTCCCTATAAACCTTAGGGAGATAGAAGTCTAGTAGTAACATAATCCAAAGGGCATGTAATTAATGTGGGGGATAGATATACTAACTTCTACAAGTATATACTTTTATGAATTGTCATAAGAACAACATTATTGCTATAAAATAATTGGGTAGGAAAATTCACTCCTTGTAATTGGAAATCAAGAAAGATGATTCTTTTCACAATATCAATTACGAGATATTTTAAAAGATGATGGCATTCAATTAGTGGAAGAGATATCTAGTTCAAAAGGATTACTTAAAGAAATGATAATTTCCTACAAATAAAACAAGTTAAATACTTTAACTATAATCAATACATCTGCATAGACAAAAAATTTCTATTATATTATTTCTTCAAGGATTGCTAACTACCTCCATCAATTTATTCTAAGAATTATATCAAAGGAACATGGTGGATTAATCCAAAGGAGAAAAATTCTAAATAGAGTGGTCTAATCCCATGAGACCATTTACTTTACCAAGATGAATGACAAGATGATCTAGTGGTCGTCAAAGTTGATATCTAAAAATCATATGATAGGTTGTATTGGAGATTTGTATCAAAAGTGCTAAGAAGGCTTGCCTTTTAAACTAAGTGGTGTAAGCTTAAAACACAATATTTAGTTACCCTTGTATTATTTTCCCAAGTTAATAGTGTACTAGTAGTTTCATTTAGTCATGAAATAGGATTAAGGAAAGGGAATCCATCTTTAGAATCATGGAAGAAACCTTAGAAATGATTATTGCTATATTTTCTTACTATAGAAAATTATGATATATTTATGTCACATTGAATTTAGGGTTATTTCATATTAAATTTTTTAAAATATTTTTTTGGTATGGGAACTAATAGTCTACTAAGCTATGAAATGATGGATTTGGTTGAGTTTATGTGGTGGCTTTATTTTACCATCAATACTGACATTATACTCTCATTTTTTGTGGGTATCACTTGGCTTGTTGGCTCTCAGTTGAGCGCTTCTTTCTAGGATTTTCTACTACTAGTTTTTGTGAATATGGGGGGGTGACCGAAGTAGAATTGAGCCCCATTCCTTTGCTAGTCTGAGGAAGAAGAAGAAAATTTGGAGGATCCTCGAACATGGGAAGTTTATGCCTTTTCTAGAAAGGCTCCATGGACATGATCCCAATGCTTCGATGAAATTTGTTTCATATTGGCACAATCGTAAGCTCCAAATCAAGGGAATAGGATTTGACATCAATGAGGAGCTTATAGCCATTGTGACTGGGATGCCTATGGTTGGCCACAAATTCTTCAAAGATAAGAAGAGCAATGAGGAGGAAATGACTCAATTCTTTAAAGATGATGAAAAAAAAAAACTCATCAAGATGGAGTCTTGGGGCTATGAGCAGAAGTCTCTCAACAAAATCTAGGTAGATATTGTGGAAATTATCATGTGGTATGTGACTGTGGAAGGCAGGCTCACTGCAATCCTAGGGCACCATTTTACTCTTTTAAATCATTTTAGGCATGGGTTGTTTATTTCATTTCCTTTATTTCTCTTGTCCTTGATGGAGGTCTTTGTGCATGTAATGCCCATCTTGTAACCTAAAGAGAATGATGCATTGTCTACGATAGTGTAATAATTTTTTAAAAAATTATAAACAATTACTTAACTAATTACAAACATTCCCTAAGTAACGCGACGACACACTACTTGAAAATCCCATAGATGACTTAAGTATTTAACATTGCATGTATTTAATTCACATAACTTAAAAGCATACATTGAATAACATTTAAATTGCATCATTAAAGATATAGAGTACATAAAAGATTCTTTCATACATTGCATTTGAAATAACATTACAATACTCATTTTTCCAAATGAGGTAGATCAAATAAATGTTTACAATTACATAATACAAATGTTCACCTCGTTAATAATTGAGGAATGATACATATATAAAATTTTCAATGATACAAATAAGAAAGTACATATATCCCGGTCCGCGAGCTCTCTCCATCAGAGTACTCATTTACCACGAACAAGGCGGAGACCCAATGGGTAAGATGTGCGTTCCACCCAATAATGTGGTACGGGTAGGTCCACCTCCCATGCTAAGGAGATAGTAGCCGGGTTCCCTGGGCACCAACATACAAACCTAGACACAAGTAAAACCACTTAAAAACTTTATACAGAACACACTTAACTTATAGGTTACATTGCTTCCAGAATTAGGATAATCAAACATGCTAAGTTCAAAAGGTTACTGTTATTTTAGGTGGAGTGTCATCACAATGTTGCATAGGTTGCCACGAAGTGAACAACCTGGGTTTGACCCCAACTTGGGTTACCACAGTAACCTCTTATGAAACACGGACCCTCATGCAAATAGTTAAATCAAATATCTTTTAAAATAACAAGATATCGACTTTGCCATTCCAGGCCTTCTCGACTCATTCTCAAGACTGAGCTAGCTCTTGAGTCCATAAGTGAGGCATAATTAATCCAGTTAAATATTTTAGAATACCCAATGTGTTGATTTAGTTTTCTCTGATTTACTAACTCTACATGAGTTACCCAGACACCACTTTGTGTGTCGGCCCTCACACAGAGCCACTCCCCTAAAAATAACACAAGGAATCTAAGTCCACTAACTAAGGTAGGCAAGGTGCACAAAAATCAACATATAATACCAAACATATCATAACGGGCATCAAATCTTGTTCATAAAACCAGGTGTCTAAACACCATGCAAAACCATGTGCACTACCCTAGTCAACTCAAGGATTTTTATTTAAATAATAACAACTCCCACATTAAACAAACTTATCACGGAAGGCTTGTATTTCTAATACGTTCTCCCAATAAAAGAGAAAATACAATTTTAAACGTGGGAGATAATAAACATCTTATTATTGGGATTTAGTAAATCCAATTAAGTCCATTAGAGATAGCATGATAACAAAACAACTTGATCATAGTACTTTTCTCGTACAATAAAAGAAATTGTATCAAATAATCTAATTTCAACTTCCTCAATTCCACAAATGAAAATAAATACTAAATTATCTTTTTAAATCATATTGTTTAAAAGATATTTATTCACATGCATTACATGCATCTATTAAATAAAATATTATTTAAATATTAAATTTTTTTTAAACAAATAACAAATTATAAATATATATAATGAAATTCATTCAAAATTTCGTAATTATAAAAATATGTGTAAATACAAATCAAAGTTCGAAATATACAAAGCATT